>JAPMAH010000026.1:627408-711209 GCA_029582155.1 Panopea generosa | reverse complement strand
CCAGCGGCGAGGCAAATGACAATGAGATGCATCATCATGTATCAATCATAACAGAGGCCAGGCTGGGATATCAGATGCTCTCCCAAGTGAGTCAACTTAGGTAGGGAGGATCCAATTAAAACTGCCAGTATTTGTATTCACACAAGTTCAAATAATAATGAATAAAATGAATAGGGTTTTACAGGGTACCAACAAATTATAGGTTATTAGACGCCAACAGGAAGGAAGATTCCAGGTTCACTCTACATGTACAAAAACAACAAAATAACATACAGATTTAAACAAAAATACACCAACAAATGAACCTAGAACTTTGATATCTGCAGAGTTCAGCAAATTCTATCATATAACTCAATTTGTCGCTTCTAACAACATGTATGAGCCACAGTGATCCTATTCTTGCCACCACACATATGGCTCCCTCAAATCCTGTGGTGGGGGCGTTTGTTGTAAAATCACGCTGATTCAAGAATTTGTCAGATCTTGAGGTTAAAAAAACTGCTGTGCATGTACATGATTTATGCCCTTTGTCCAGAATAGAAATGAAATCAAGGGTCTGCACACATACTTGGGTATTTCAATTTCATTCCTACAATAATTTTTTCTTTAAGAAAAAAAAATGAATTCTGCACATTTATACATTCGTAAATAGATGAAAAAAATCTATAACGTTATCATTGTCAAAATTTTTTAAAATACATGTAAAACACTGATTTGACTTGCCAATACTTAATAACAAGTTGCTACATAAACTACAAAACCATCCTTCAGTCACGTAAAAAACTTCATATGTTTATATACACTCGAGTCCCATTATAATGTGGATCTTGGGGTTCACAAAGTGAAACCCTGATATACATGAACTGCGTTGTAGAGATAATTTACCTTGAAAAATCTAACTCCACTAAATGTCATTGTTTGCATTGTAATGAAATTTGATACATATTTGTGTACAGCAGATTGGGATACACTTAGGTATGTATAAAATTCATCAAAAAGAAAAAACATATTCATGTTTTGATAAAACTAAAATTGACAGCTCTGCCGCGTAACCCAGACATGTAAAAAAACGGTGTCTACGTAAAAACCTAGCCTATGATAAAGTTTGGAGATGGCTACTGTGTTTGGACGTGTCAGAATTTAGTGAATCACTCTGATTATTACCAACTATAAATAATTAATGCCGGCACAAATCAATTTAATAAACTATCATTTCAACCATCAATATGTATGGTTTTTAACAGTTTGTTCTAAGCAAGTAGAAGTTCAGCGATGATCAAATTCAAGCAGGGGGATGATATATTGTTTGGTTGTCATGCCCCCCCTCCCTCCCCTTCTCCCAGCGAAAAAATGGGAGTAAAGAAAAATTGCGTTACAACGGAATTTGCGTTGTATCGGTCTGCATAATAATACAAATACAGAAAATTTATTAGATGTAAACAACTTCGTTTTAAACTTTGATAACGAACAATATGGTAGATGATATATGACAACATAAATTTAAAAAAGACCAAAAAAAACTGACATGAACAAAAAAATAACATACACATTTAAACACAAGCCAAAATATATTTGAGAAGCCAATGTTAATCTTGTGCAGAGATTTGTATAAATTGTAACAACTTGTAACAAGTTTGATAAGATAAAGATATATTAGTATAACATAATTTGGGAATACCACCTCAGATCTGATCTATAATAACAAAATAACATCCACTTCTCAACAGATAGATTAATACATGAAAATAATATGGGTAAATTCAGAATTAATCAAAATAAACTTAAAAACAACTATGTATACAAACAAAAAGCAACTTTTACCAAAATGCACTTACATATAAAAAATAAAAATACATGTTATTAAGAAGACAGTTATTATTTTAACAATGATTAGTCATACAATGACATGAACTTCTCAAAATGTAACTCAACAAAAGTACAGGCATTAATACATAGAATACAAGACAAAAACATTACCAAAAATGCACATAACAAAAATGACACACATACGATTGTTAACAACATTGAGCACACATAATAAACTTACAGGTATGGTCACTCAACTGTTCTTATCATATGAAGTATTTCTATATTTGGTTAGTCACGACAGTATATTTCTGAAAGAAGATGAAATATCTTTTTGGTTAAAACAACATATAGGTGGTAGTTCACAGAAATAATTAATTGAATATATTAAACAGGGCAGCTCTTATGAAATAATGCTATCAGATGTTATTGAGTCAAAATAAAAATGTAAACACACGATAGCCCATCCACCCTCCCAGAAAAACCTGGTTAAATATAGTGAAATAAGTTTTTATGCAACACTGGTAGATTATGAGACCAACAGGTGTTCCTGACCTCCCTCCAAACCCAGTTTCTTATCACATTATGTAGATTGTTTACTCATTATCTACAAGTTCAAATTATTCTTAAAGTATTTATCCCTTGTCTTGACAGAAAGTTTCAATTATTTAACCTGCTTGTTTTATCATCATTTGGACCAAGTGGGCTTGTACCCAACCTCTGAGGAGAGTTATCACATCAATTGTTTGGACCAAGCTGGGCTTGTACCCACAACCTCTGAGGAGAGTTATCACATCAATTGTTTGGACCAAGCTGGGCTTGTACCCACAACCTCTGAGGAGAGTTATCACATCAATTGTTTGGACCAAGCTGGGCTTGTACCCACAACCTCTGAGGAGAGTTATCACATCAATTGTTTGGACCAAGCTGGGCTTGTACCCACAACCTCTGAGGAGAGTTATCACATCAATTGTTTGGACCAAGCTGGGCTTGTACCCACAACCTCTGAGGAGAGTTATCACATCAATTGTTTGGACCAAGCTGGGCTTGTACCCACAACCTCTGAGGAGAGTTATCACATCAATTGTTTGGACCAAGCTGGGCTTGTACCCACAACCTCTGAGGAGAGTTATCACATCAATTGTTTGGACCAAGCTGGGCTTGAACCCACAACTAAACCAGCACCTGAGGCTATAAAAAAACTTAAAAGAACCCTTTAAAGTCAATATACATGTATTAACACAAACTTTTATAATATAATGTCTTTTTAAATAATATTTTAATTCACTTAATAATAGTGTACATCATTACATATACTAAATTTAAATGTCAACAGTACAATGTGAAACAAAAATACTTTTGCTTTTTTGGCAACACCAATTTCAAATGAAATTCTTGAATAAAATATTGTTTAAACCAAATGAAATTCGTGAAATCATGCAATCTTTTGTTTTATTTACCGCTAAAAAATTCTATCCTGAAATATAAAAAGAATAAATTAATACAATTCTACTCCAGGCTACAAAATATACAAAACATACATAATCTTTGAGAGCAAGTCACGAAATCAAAAACGACAATAAATAAATAAACTGTCAGAGTAAACACTTCTTCTGAACATCTTGTACATTTATTGTGCAAAAGTTCAAGAATTATCACATGTGGTGAATTTATTTATTACATCATAATTATAACCTTGATCTGCTCTCATAGATTATGTAATGTTTGTGATATAAATATACTATGTTATAAAAATCTATTGTACCATATTTTTGTTTATTTTTTTTTTCTTCTTTTTTCTTATTCATCTTTTATTTTATTTCTTTTTTCCATCTGTCTTTTTTTTTTTCTCCTTTTTTTTTTTTTTATTTCTCTTTTGTTTATATTTTTTTTCTCACATTTTTTTTCTATTAATGGTACGAGTCTTAAAATATTGAATACTACAGTAACAATAATACAACAATTACAATAATACTACAATTATTTCAATTTAAATGTACATACCTAATAAAGAGTTTAACGAAATTCAGACACCATTGACTGTTACAAGTACTGTTTAGATTGTTTATTCCTATTTTTTTTAAGTCAAAATTCAATCCCAATGTTGTGTAAGGTCTCTCTACACCCTTGTAATGTATAACAACTACACAGCATATTGTCAGTGTACTCTACTTCGACCTTTTTGTCCATGTTTATATCAATGAAGCTGCTAGTAATTCCTCTTCAATATCTTATTCCACACTAGACTTAACTGTCACATCCAGTCTGCAGGTAATGGCAATCCATGATGTCACATATATTCTCTTGAAGAATTCCACAATAAATGGCTTAGAACTTGAAACTGTGTTGTATCTGCTCTGCATATGGGTTACTTCCGATATTGTCTTGTAAGAAGTGAGTGTTGTTTCTGATCAATATAAGTATTATTCCAGACTGTTCTTTTAAATCTGAAACAAGAAACCACAATCTGTATAGACTATTTGATGAAAAAAAAAAAGCCAATCAAAATAACAGTATTTTTACAGGTTTATCTCCAACAAGATACACAGTGCTGCAGATCTATTAAGCATGGACTATCTGACATATACAAAAAGAGGCCCATGGTTCTTAACGGTCACCTGATTATCCTTGATGGCATAAAGCTATATATGAATCTATTTCTTCTAACTTTTGTCAATAAAACGTAAGTGTTAACCATCATGTCAGCAACAACAAATCACACCAAAATCTATTCAGTCTATCTATCTAGCTGCTTTGAAAGATAAAAACACATCTTATAGATAGTTGTTGTTGTTGTTGTTGTTGTATGGTGTTTAGCTTTCAACAATTTTTCAGTCATATCGCGACGGTGTCTACTTGAGACAGTATTCTGAGCGCTGTCACACTGGAGTATCATGCCGCAGACACATGGTATGATACCCCACCCAGTCACATTATACTCACACCAGGCCGACCAGACCTAGAACTCTTCTCTAAATGCTGAGCGTCAAGCGAGGAAGCTTCTAGTACCATTTTTAAAGTCTTTGGTATGACCCGGCCGGGGATCGACCCACGATCTTCCGCATGCGAGGCGGACTCTCTACCACTAGACCACGCCGCGGTCTTTTTATAGATAGATTCTATTTGAAAATAATTTTATCAGATTCCTTCTATTTAAACTTTATAATATACAACCATAAACCTTTAACAAAACATAACATTATCACTGACTAGAATTAACACTGACCAATCTTAAATCAAATCTGTATGCACGTTATTAGTATTGCTGACCAAGATTTGTGGATGATGCCTTTGTAAATGTAATGTTAAATTTGTAGCCACCTGCACATTTTAGTTCTCTGGCAAAATCTACATCCACATTTGCTAATATTTCTTTGTTAATTTTCTTCTGAGCCAGACTCAAATGTGTCCAATCCAAAGCTTTACTCTTCAAATTGTTTATATTATTGTGTTCTTTGCCTATCTCCAACATGTTTGTTGATATTGAATCAGCAGAACGTGTAAAAATGTATGTGACACAGTCTTACGCACATGGGTGCTGGTTACCAAATTTGCCTCAAGTCAAATCAGTAAAACATTTTGAATAGAAGACCAGCGGGCACATTACTATAGCCTTGTTTTGAACTCGGAAACTCCATAAAATTATCTAAAATAAATGACATCATTCAGCTTAAATATTTCCATTGCCGGATTATTTTGAACAGTTTATGGAATTCACCAAGCAAATTGGGATGTAAAGAATCTATCATAATAGTGAATCTGTATTGCATTATGTCAGTATACCGGTAATACTGTACACCACTATCTAAATGTGAAATAGATGAATTATTATTTTACAGGTATATAATGCATTTCAAAGGGAAATTGGAAAGTTGTGGTATTGAATTTTTTTTTTTCTATTTGAAAATCCATTTTCCAAAATAAAACTTCCAAAGGATTATTGGATTGAATATTTAGCTTCTTTATTGTAGGTTAGCTCATGATCATTAAACCTAACAGCTCTCTCCTGGGATCATGGAAGGTTAACCAGTACTTGAGCACTGCCATCTCTGCAAGTAACTGATAATTTTCCCACCTGAATCAGCGATGAGAGACTAATGACAGTGAGATGCAATGTTGTATATCAATCATCATTGAATCTGTGGCCAGACTGGGATTTGAACTCACAACCTCCATCATATACAAGAAACAATAATTATTTTTTACAAAACAAGAATTCTGCATTTTATAACGAATACAGTAATTTTTGTACTTCAACTTTTACAGTGTTTAAAAGAATACTCTTACTCTCATTCTAACATTGTATAAATATCAAGGCATATTTTTACACTTTCAAATTTAATATTTACTACACCAATTGAAGTATTAACAACTTGTTTCAAATAATTGCCCTGTAATAAATGAAAGATTTTCAATGTAAAATCAGCCATGTTACTACTGCGACAAACAGACACACAAGCAATATCAACATCTGGAAGCTTTCCTCCAAAACAATAATACTTAAATTTTATGACTGATTTATTAAGATTATAATATTTGATATGACAATGAAATGAAAAGTAAAATACCCTCTTAGACCTATTAACTCAAATATGGTTTCAAGGGTTCCTTTTACAACATGGCTTGTATAATGATTACTCTAATCAAACTTGTATAAACTGCATATTAACAAAATTCTCACCTAACAAAGCTCTACAAACATCAGACAAATATACCATTTTACAATTAACTTCACTGAAACTTTAAGCCTTAATAAAGTTTACCTTTTTAATTGAAATTTATTATTTTCATTTATTTTATTTTTTATTATTTGATAACAGCATTAAAATGTTAACAGTAATTTTATGCCTGTAACAGAAACCTTATTAACCCACAGTTGATTCAGACAAAGAAACTGCTTAAAGGGAAATATTGACATTTAATACTCAATGTGGTGGTGTATAAATATACATTACTAACACACATATATAAATATATAACTTATGCATCAGGGAATTCAAAGTATACAATTATATAACCACCTTATTATATGCGTCAGTTTTTAGAAACTACATCATTTGATTGGTTTACCTTTTCTATTTTGAACAAACTGCCTTTGTTATCCCCATCAACGATTGTAAACTGTGTATCGGTGACAAAAATTGTGTACAAGTACATATTTCAAGATTCATGTAAACACTTACACACAGGCAATGTCAAACATTTAAAATAATCTACATACTTAAATATAACTGATCTATTATGTGAAGGTACCTAACAAATCTGGGACATAATGCTAATAAATGAATGGAAACAAAATTAGATCACCAAGGTGCAACTGTTTTCAATTTGTGCTGACTCCATAATAAATAGTATTACATTTCCATTATCAAATTACTGTTTGGCCAATTACCTGTGAACATGTCGATAAATGTTTACTTTAACGGGCAGGTGAACACAGATGACTGGAACACCATATACAACTCAAAAAACTTATCTGGTCCTAATGAAATTCGTTGTATATAGGGGGGGGGGAAGATATAGATAGAAGAGAAAGATATTTAAAATAACGTTTTAAACTAATTCGTGCTCTCACACTGCCATAGAGTCGACAGAACAGTAATGATAGTCAATAAATAAAAAGAATAAATACAACATAATAAGTTGGTCATACTGATAGAGACTAGTCATTTTTCCCTGAATTTCTCTCACTTCTCCCAATCTTATTCAAACTCTAATACTTGTGATTAACACATGCATAATGTTATGGGGAACTAACCCTACATAAAAATTAATACATTTAATTATATGTATGTGTATGTGAGATATTACTAATTAATATTATACCGCAAAATTTAAATGTATTGGTAATAAAAATCTTGGCAAGTGAACCTTTGATCAGGGCAAGTTAATTTTTCAGCCAGGGACAGTTGATCTTTTCAACCAACTTGCCCTGGGCTAGTCGCCAAATTTTTTTCACTTGGAGAACTGTCGAGACATTGTAATACAAAGAAAATTAATCCTTATTTATGTCACAAACACACAGAATAATTATTTGGGGGTTGGTAGCGCAGCTGAAGGCCACTCCCACTAGAAGCTGTAGGTTCAATCCCCAGCTCCACCTGATGGCCTCTAAAAAAACATCCCAGTACTGGTTCTACCAAGGAAGTGGATTCATGGGTGGCTTATATAAGTGCTGAGCTTACTTTGCAATCAAACTAAAAGTAATTAGTATAATCATTTTTTTAACGTCACTTTTAAAACATTATACAACATAATTTACATCACATCTCTGTATGAGGGTAGAATAGCACATGGAGGGGCTGTAGGATGAAATGTCTGTACCCTGACTTTTAATCTATGTCTGGTATTAAAAAAATAGACATACCTGACAATTCATTACTTTACTCCAACTTAATTTCATCATGACAAAATCTCTTTAAACAAGCCATATAGCAGGTCTCTTCTTGTCCTTTCTATATAAGCATCTCCAAGCCGACAGAAATATGTCCTGCACACCAAAGCCTAAATAGAAATAAAAATAACTCATTGTGAAGACAATTACAACGTCAATCGCATCATGGAAATGATGAATGCATTTTATTACTGTACTAAGGATTTCACCACAATTTGCAATGCACGCAACCAATTTAAGAAAGTTGATTTACATTGATTGTGAATGAATGAATGGTGTCTAACAGCATGTCGACACATAAATTGATACATTGATTGTGAAACAAACAGCCTTCATCTGGTCAACCTTGAATAAGAATAACTATTCAAGATACGACTCCAAATTGGTGTCCAGTCTGCAAAAATCTTTATAATACTTTTATATTAATCTATTTAAACAAGGTCCAAGAGGACCTGAATCGCTCTACTCGAAACAAATAGACAAATAAACATTTCAGAGGCAATGTTTTTTAAGTTCCTCTTCAACAAATATTTTAGGAGAAAACCATGCAATGCTACATACAAAATATCTTAAGTCTAGGCCTTGAACTTGTCAAAGAAAAGTAGTTTTTGTTAAAATCTGTTAATAATTCCTATTTGTGGTTGAATCACACTGGTTCAAGAACTTGTCCATGATCTTGTGGTTACATAACTGCTGAGTTTGGTTAAGATTCAATGAAAAATTGGGGTGTTATTGCGTCTACAAAATATAACTCTATGTGAAACAGCGACCGCTGTGGCAACCCAAAATTTGACCCTAGGGACCTGACCTCAACAAATTTTTCAGGGGACCTCCATGCAATGCAAAATGTAAAATATCTAAGTTCTAAGTCTTAAATTTTCAGCGAAAATGTTTTTTAAAATTTCACTTAAAATGTGCTTATAAGCCCCATGGCAGGAGCTTTTGTGGTTGAACCACACTGGTTCAAGAACTTGTCCATGATTTTGTGATTACATAACTGCTGTGCAAGTTGGTTAAGATTCAATGAAAAATGAAGGTGCTATCACGTCCACAAGAAAAAGGTTATTGGAAGGACAACGAAAGGACAGACAACGACAGACAATTTACCATGACATAAGCTCTGCTGGGCTTTAGCCAGTAGACCCATAGTCCTGTGCTGGGCCTCAATATATCCTGGAACCCCCATTTGAACAAACAAGAAACACCTATTCATAGTGATCAGTTTTACCAAATAAATACAAATTGGGCTGGGCAGATTTTGGGAAGAAAATAAATTTCTGTATGTTTAAACTGATAAGACCCTGTGGTGGGTCAGATTTATCATTATGTTAAAACTTAATTGTAGTTCCAATGAAGAAGATTTTTGAAATTTCAAAAAGAAAAACACTTAAACAAGAAAATACTGATGGATGCTCCCCAAATGAGTGTTTAACTCTGTACTGGCTACTTGGTTGAAAAATACCAAACTGTATAGCAGGAACAATATATGGCTCTGCACTTTACAGAACTCATTCTCAAATCATTGAACCGGAAAAAATGACAATATGCACAGATCCTAACAAGTTTTACAAAATTAAAACCAGGTTGTAGCGAAATAGCGTCATGATGACAATATGCACATCTCCACTTAGTAATTATGCATCCTAGCAAGTTTCATATAATTCCAACCAGAGGTTGTAGAGAAATAGAGTGGAGAAGAATTTGGACACAAGACAGAATGAAAGGGACATAACTCCATGAAAAATCATTGAAATGAACACAAATATAGCAAGTTTCATAAAATTCCGACCTGAGGTTGTAGAGAAATAGCGCGAACAATAATTTAGTCGAAGACACAATGAAAGGGCCATAACTCTGTGGAAAATCATCAAACCGGAACACATAGACAATATGCACATCTGCACATGGTAATGATGCATCTTAACAAATTTCATAAAATTCCAACATGGGTTTGTAGAGAAATAGCGCAGACAAAAAAATTGGTCACAATCAAAGGGCCATTACTCTGTGAAAAATCATCAAACCGGAACACAAAGAAAATAAGCGCATCTGCACTTGGTAATGATGAATCTTAGCAAGTTTCACAAAATTACAACATGGGGTTGTAGAGATATAGCGCAGACAATAATTTGGTCACAGACTCAATGAAAGGGCCATAACTCCATGAAAAACCATTGAACCAGAACACATAAACAACATGCTCATCTGCACTTGGTAATGATGGATCCTAGCAAGTTTCATAAAATTCCAATCAGAGGTTGTAGAGAAATTGTGTGGGTAAGAATTTGGTCACAGACTCAAAGGGCCATAACTCCGTGAAAAATCATTGAACCAGTACACAAATATAATATGCACATCTGCACTTGGTAATGATACATCCTAGCAAGTTTTATAAAATTCAAACCTGAGGTTGTAGAGAAATAGCCCAAACAAGAATTTGGTCACAGACAGAACCAAAGAACCAAAGGACCGTGAAAACCATGTACACAAAGGTAATATACGCATCTGCACTTGGTAATGATACATACTAGCAAGTTTATAAAATTCCAACAGTAGTTTGTAGAGAAATATGTAACCCCATGTACAAAAGTAGTGATTTAAAAACCACAAGACAAACTAAGTTTCTAATATTTAATATAAATCTACAACAAATGCGTGATCGTATAGTACTAAGTTTCTACATGTTAATATAATTTCACAACTCACGTTACCGTATAGTGGTTAATTAAGCCCAGCCATTATGTCTGCATAGTTCACAATCCTAACTTTCCCAGCATCCCGTTAGAATCTCTTAACCCTACTAACCGGCGCTCCGAACCCCACATACTAAACTGATAACTCCCTAAGAGCTCTCAACTCCATAATTTACTAAGACAGTACTGCAAAACACACTAAGGCTGCACCCTCTGACAGAGTAACATGTACTTTTATATCTCGTCTCAGAGTTCCTGGACTAATCATCATAATGCTACATCGATCTAACCTTTACTATGCAGTTAGGTAATTCGCTGGGCGGATATTAACCTATGATTGGCAGTTCTATTAACAGGTGTTTGGTCTTATCCATTGAGTTACACTGGATCAGGTATTCGGTGGTAATGTGAGGCATAACACCTAGGGTGTTACAAATAGCCCAGACAAGAACTTGGGGACGGACGGACGAAGCCGCGATAATTTGGGGGAGCATAAAAAAAATAAGTTTCATGTATTAATACTTCATACCAAATTTGGTGAAAAGTTGTTCCAGAGAAGAATTTGTTTACAGGAATGTTTGATATGTTATTGTCTGTTGTAATGTGGTGCCTGTACCTATTGTCTGCCATGTGGTACCTGTACCTTTTGTCTGCCATGTGGTACCTATGCCTTTTGTCTGGTGCTTGTACCCCAACACGTATATACATCTCCCTCCAGTAGTAACATCACTGCCAAATCATGTCTCTGTGTAAAAATCCTTCTCTAGACCAAGACCTGCAATAAAATAAAATAGAAATAAGTAGTTCTTTACTACATACTCAATGATAATGTGGATACCTATGAAATGATGTGATGCTCCCTAGTAACTCTTAAACTGACAGTATAACCTTTTCTACAACCACTCTCTAAAATGTTGTAAATGTTTACACACGACAAGGTATCACTAAACCATATTCATCAACCATTCTTAAGAATATTCTTACAACTTACTTTTTTAAGGATGAATATAGAAACAAACACTTTTACACCATTTTCAGTGTTTTCTCCAGCCCAAATTTTTTGGGGGTCATTGATGACCCACTGACTAAAATAATAACTTCAAAACAATTTAACTTCAAACGGATGTTTCACTTTTCGGCAAAAAGTTACAACAACTAGAAACTAGTTGTTTTTATGATCGTGACCACAAGGCCATGAACTTTTCAATTGTCATGGCCTCAACTCGATCACCATGGCCCTAACTATTTATAATGAAAAACACTAAAATTATTTCAACATCTTATATTTCAGCTGAGCTTCATGTTTACCATTTCTGAGCATTTTAACTCTTTGGAAAACAAAACTTTGTTGTTGTTTTCTTTTTCCCAAAACCATTTCTCTTCTGGTGCATAGCTATACTCATTTTAGAGTAATGTTACCTTAATATTATAACATTTGAATGGTAACTTAACAAAAATAAGTTAAATTTCTGAAATTATAAAATCATTTTTCAAAAAGAATATTGTTTTCCAAAGTTTATTTTCTTTTTTCCATAACCTTTTAAACGTCCGTTAAAGAAACATAAACGGGGCCGGGAATACCGCCATTAAAACATGGACCGGCCTATGTTTAAACTGGTATTAAAATGTCGTGCATGCACGTCTCGATACGTTATAGAAAACAAAATAAAAAGGTTTTCAGATAGAGTAACGTCCATACATTTCAAACAACTTTCTTGAAAAGTTTCATGATTTCAACATTTCATCTTAATATACAAACAACCTAAAACTGGGTGTATATCATGCTATTGTTGCAGCATACGTTTGTTTTCACAGATGTTGTCTTCAAACTTTTATATTGCTTCGCGGAAAATTATGTTAGTGATCATAATCGTCTAAGCGTTTGCATCAATATAATGTTAATAACCAATTAGAGCGTTTACGTAACTAAGTAGAACCGCGTGACCAGGGTTTCCCTGAATCAGACCATGTGATCTACCAAAACAGCTAGCATTGTAAAACTAACTCTGAAACCAGTTTGTTGAAACAAATATGTGTAATTTGAATTTCTGTATTTTTAAGGTTGCGTCATAGTGGACGCACTGAATAAACTTGATTGTGTCAAATGAGATTTAATTGCGTCACAAATGCAAGAAATGCGCTCTGGAGAAAACACTGCATTTAAAACTTTTTTTAAGGCCAAAATTTGCAAGCATGCAGGAACACCTCAGTGCTACAAGAATAGGATAGCCCGATGTCCGGGACTTGTCAAATCTGGAACCGGGCATGTGCCTTTTTCAAAGTTACTTGCCCGTCGGGCTTGTCTTAAAAATCAGACAAGCTAGTTTTCACAATACACAGGTCTGCAAATATCTCTATTCGATACGGCACAGGTCAAACTGTTGTTTATAGACCGTAACTAATCACTATAAACAACTGACCTCCGCGGTGTTTATCACACCACATGCCCGACAATGCGACTTTGGAAAACCTCTCATGCATATTCATTTATCTATTTTTATTCCTCTAATGCCATTGGTGGATAGCTTTGAATATAAATTAATCTATTTTAAATAACCACTCTGATTGGTCAGATATCTACGACCAAGGTACACGTTTCTTATCACCTACCCCGAGCAAAGACAAAAACAAAAAAAAACGATGACGTAATTCGCGGGTGTCTCTCAAATTCTCCATTATGAAGAGTATAAAATTACCTCCCTTTGCAAAAATGGTAACGATTTCTAAAATCTGATTAGGTTTTTACAGATACTTTGTGATCGATCGCGTTATGTTAAATGTCAGCGTTAGGTTCTGGTAATTTTATAAATATTTCGTAGATTTACAATAATTGGAACTGTATGTATACAAATTTTCTTCTGTGAAAACGTGAAAGTTGACATTTAAATTGAGTTCACGGTAAAGAAAAATGTGGGTGGGGTATTATAGTAATAAACATTGCTTTTTTGTTGTGTAGTTTCAGCGTAGAAATTTCTTTGGCATGATTTGGAATTGAAAACAACAATTAAGATGAATTATGTGGTGTTTTTTTTAATATTAGAAATATAGTTGACTAGTTGCACTTTCTAGATATTTGAAGGCTATCATAGACTGCATTTATTTATCATATGGCCAAGTTCTCTTGGATAGATTGAATAGCTTTGTAGGCTTCACATTGCCATTATTGTAAGTTATGACAGCAATAATTAGAAAACAAGAGAATAATGTTTTAAATATACTCCTGCTCCCACACTGCCACTGAATCAACAGAACAGAAATGATAGTCAATAAAGAACAAAGATTTAATACAACATAATAAGTCGGGCATACTGATAGAGGCGTAGTCAGTTCTCCCGAAATTCTCTCACTTCTCCCGGTCTTATTCAAACTCTAAAACTTGTGATTTAGACATGCATAATGTAAAGGGGAGCTAACCCTACATAAAATTAATACATTTAAGTCTATGTTTACATTTTTCATATTATACCACAAGGTGTATTGGTAATAAAAATCTGGGCATGTGAACCATTGATCAGGGCAAGTTATTTATCAGCCAGGGCAAGTAGATTTTTTCAACTTACTTGCCCTGGGCAAGTCCCAAATTTTTTTTCTTTCTTGGAGCACTGCACCTAATATATATTAGGTGACATACATGTAAAGCATTATGGTATTTAAATCTTTTGATTTTTAGATATTCAAACTGTTTGTTTAAGCATGGCTGTAGTGTAGTGGATAGATTGTTAGCCACTCACAACCAAAGAAGCAGGTTTAATCCCCAGCTCAATGCAATGCCTGTCAAAAAACAACACTCAGTAATGGCCCTTCCCAGTAAGGGGAGATGAAAGCGGTTATTACAAGTTTTGATCTTTCTTCACAATGACACTCAGACATAGTAAGCATGGCAAAGACCTGTTAACATGACAAACAAAACCGCAGACATTGTGAAGGCATGAAATGTGTCAAGTCTCAAAAGAAACTACTTACCAAAGATACCCGAGAATGGAAGAGAAGTTCATGTAAACTGTTCATGTAAACTGTTTGGGCAAACTAAGTACATGACATAACCAGTTGTCACCATTCCCGGAAACACCAATGTGACCAGTGCTCTGAAAGAGTTGAAGTCCAGAAGGGATTATAATAAAGCAAACATAAAATCCACAAACAAAATCTAGTCACATATAATATACATTATTTCTATAACATAATATGAATGTGTTTATGAAGTTTAGTCACCATAACACAAATAGTTGAATTTTAACCGGCGGACGATGACACTATGCCAGGGTCATGACAATAGCTGTTAATGCCCCCCTCCCCCCAAAAAAAACAAGCTTATTAAATGCATTGAATATCAGACGGAATCAACTTATTACTTGCATATATATAAAAGCAGGTAGAGACATGGACACATTGGATATTGATACTGTTTAAGTCAATAATTTTATTTTTTTATATAAAACCCAGTACCTGTTTCACAGGGGAAATCTGCATCTTTGCCTACTACACATAAAGTTGTTGGTACTTCTTAACAACTTGCTCCATATTTTATTTTCTATACAGTTTCTGTGGTTTGCTGCATAACAACAAATTCTGCATCTGTACCTACTGCACATGAAGTTGTTGGTACTTCTTAACAATTCACTCTATATTTTATTTTCCATACGGTTTATGTGGTTTGCTGCATAAAACAAATTCTGCATCTGTACCTACTGCACATGAAGTTGTTGGTACTTCTTAACAATTCACTCTATATTTTATTTTCCATATGGTTTTTCTGGTTCGCTGCATAACAACAAAATCTGTATCTTGCTTACTGCACATAAAGTTGTTGGTTATACTCGTTCCATATTTTATTTTCCATACAGTTTCTGTGGTTTGCTGCATAACAACAAAATCTACATCTTGCCTTCAGGCTCAACTCCCACCTTTGTCCAATATCTGTAATATGAAAAATTAAAATCAGCATGAAATTTTGTGAAATATAGTCCAATTTTTCTTCTTTTTTTAAAAGTCTTAGTTTGGACATGATTAAAAGGTAAATATTATACAACATTCATGTCCAGTAAATATGACACAATTTTGTCTTTCTTAAAATTTTTAAACTGATTATTTTTGGGCATGAACTTTCACATCTTCGCTAATTTTTGCTCCCTGAAATAAATCATTTTAGAAAATATAAAACCTTGACCAAGGTCCCTTTAGTATTCAAATTTTAAACTTTGTAGTTTATATGTTTTTTATCTTGCCAATATTTATTTTTTATTCACAAAATCTTTTTTAAACAAAGACCAAATAATCATAAAATGCATGTGCTTTGAACCCTCATATCAATCTATAACACAGTAGTTATTTGTACCTGTGTGTATATGTTTTGTTGCAATCTTCACATATGGATGAAAGATACACATATTATTATGCACAAGTTGTATTTCCTTGGTAAATTCAAAATTTCCGCCAAGATGAATAAAATGGCTGACCGGAACCGGAAATTATATTCGGAATATTACGGGTCTGGCTAATTACCCTGGGCTGCGTTCACGTCTCACACCACTATTACATTTCCCAGAGGGCTCCATTGTAACATTTATGTCCAAATTAGAGTGAAAAATTAAATTCTACAGCATGTGTCTGGGCTCAAATCCTTCACTGGTTCAAGATATGCAATTATGAAGGAAAAAAGTATACCTTGACCAGGTTTTTTTTCTTCGATTCAATGCTTTTGTGAGACCTATCAATTTCCAGAGTAATATTATGTCAACTATTCGCCTTAGATACGGTTCGGACCAACAATTCTGAAATGACACAGAATTGTCCAGAAAGCTGGTATCAGCATCAAATTTTCAGTGGTGATTTCTAAAATACTGACCATTTAACTCATGTTAGCAAAAACAAACCATTGCAGTACAAAGCCCTGAAGAAAAAGAGAACTAAAGTTTTATTTCTACCTCCTTCATCTGTAAATCCGGAGTACTCAAGGGAGATAATAGTGGTGTGAGTCCTTCAGTTCGGTCAAATGTTTGATAACGTTAGCTAACATATTTTCCTGAACACTGGCTCAACCTCATATTAGCACGCAGTACGTGTTAATTTTAAGGAACCAGGCATTAAACGCGTTTGCTGTTTAACGGTGCTGAATGCAACCCTGGGACATAGTAACGGAATGAAGTTGGGCAGGATACCAGACAACCGAAGACACCGCGGGACTCCCTTTTATATTTATATATATATAGATATAATATTAAAATCATTTAGATAGGTTTAGATATATTTTATTTATAATTTACTAAATATATAAAATTATTTTCCATCGCTATAATCACTGATCTTGGATATTTAAAAATACCCCGGGACACTATAATCTTGAACGTTCAGTTAAAACTGTACTATTTTGTCTTTCAGGTGTTTTGTGCACAACAGACGAGTGGAGTTAGAAAACACATGGTATTAAACGTGTTTGCTGTTTAACGGTGCTGAACGCAGCCCAGTTACTAAAATATGCTGGGAATTTGAAAAAAAATCAAATAAGTTTGGTGACCTTGCAATATTCATTCAAGTATATAGCACCACCCAACAAAAAATAAAATTAGATATAACATCGATATGTAGTAAGGCCAAAATAAAGATATTAACGAAAATAACATAGATCTAATTCTAATCAATTTTTAATACATTTGTTTTAGACTTTCCCGAAAACGTAAACGTAAACGTAAAGAGTAGCTATCCAATTATTTTATATTGGACTGGAATGGGAGTGGGAACAATAACATTTTATATAGAGTAGGTTTTGGGCAACCAATTTGTTTCTCCTTTCCAGCCTAGTTGCAAGTCCATTTATTATATCAACCACTCACTGTTCTTTTAAAATCGCGTATAACAAAGGTTTTATTGATGTTTCTTTTTATTTAAATTTTCAAAATATTTCCATGCTTCACAAAACGCTAGAGGTTGCGGGTTCGATCCCCAGCTCGACCCGATGCCTCTCATAAAACAACACTCAGTACTGGTTCTACCCAGGAAGCGGACTCGAGAGCGATTTATATAAGCTCTGAGCTTTCATCGCAATCGAGCTAAAATAAATTCGTATAAACTAAAAACTAAATTGTATTTGCAGCATGTATGATATAGTTTGCAACAGTGATAAAATTATTTTGTTCGGTTTCATCTGAACAGCCCTACAGTAACACCTGTTTGTTTTCGGTTATCTTCGATAACAAAAAATCGCGAAGCTGATCGGATGCATGGAATATTCCGAACCATCTGCGACAACAGCGTCAACACAGGTTCAGATTCATTTCTTGTGGTTCTGTTGTACTAGGGAATGCTATAGTAGTACAGTATTATAATTTATTTAGTTTTAAAATGTAACAAAAATATTTATCATAGTGCCTAAAATTTGGGAAGCACTGACCTCCCTGGGCCTCAGAGTAGCTACGGGCCTTGATTGCTTCCAACAAATTACCACCCGTTACCGGATGTTCTCAAATTTCGATAACCACAATCTGAGATGGTAAACGTTGACGAGTGTATATATATAATAAATTATATACATGTTTATTGCCTTATACTAGGCGGGCTGCAAAACTCTCATAAATTTCAGAGAAGACACATTACACACACGTTATCATATACTATAAATAAGAAACCAACGAAAAGACATCATTTTATGAGCATATGCAATTCATCCTTTTTCCGTAAACAATTAAAACTAATTTACTTACTGTTGGCGTTTTAACTGTACGGTTGAGACGAAACAGTGTGCTACCTGCTGGTAATATCAACCGTAGATGCAACAACTTTTTCTCTCTGTCTCTCATCTCTTTCTCTCTGTATGTCTCTCTCTGTCTCTCTCTGTCTCTCTCTCTCTCTCTCTCTATATATATATACGTGAGTGATGGAAAGGGGGTAATGTGGGGTGTCGGGGGTAATAAACTTGTTATATGACTGCAAGACACTCGTTACAGAGATCGGTAAGTGCTACAGTGTCAACTTTGCAATATAATACGTGTAAAATACTGCTCAACTTTCAACTAGATTTTCGGGACAGGAAGTATAATACAGAGCGTACACAGCGAGGTGTCGTTCGTTCGTACTTTGAACGGCTATTCCTCCAAAACTACTGGATGGATTTTTTTCTAAAACTTCATAGAAATGTTGTACGTAATATTAAGTTGAGTTCCGTCAAAAATAAAAGAAAATGCCGATCGAAAAGGCTTTTGAATAAAGGGAAATAATCCAGTTCCCCTACTGAGATAAGTCAACTGATCTAATTCACTTCGTGAAGAAATGTTTCTGCTTGCTTGGAGGATATGCTATGGTTCAGTTTCATAGGTAAATTGCTTAAATATAAAAACGGAAGCTTGCTATTGATTTTGAGGTCAAAATTGTAATTTCAAGGTCACTCGTATAGGCGGGTCGTGAGTTCGTTCCATGGCCAAACCCAGTTATGGTGTCCTTGATTAAAACATTTTACCGTCAAATACTTAGTAATGGTTTTACCCAGAAAGACTTCGAGTGTGATTTACAATAAGTGGTAAGAAATTATTTTACAATCGATGTAAAATCGATAAAAAATATTTTTAGCTTAAAACTAAACTTACCTTTCATATATCTTTGTTATATACATTTATTTAAATACTACATATGTGAAAGTAAAAATTAATAATACTAAGAAAGAAAAAAGATTTCTTCCAAAACCGGCATAGTGTGTCAGTAATACATGCTTCAATTGCACGATTTATATTCATCTCTAGTATCATTTTACCCAACTCACGTGGTGCTTTAGCCTCGTACCGCTTCTCACACGGCACCTCCGTAAGCCGCTTACAGCTGGTGGCACCATAGCTTAACAATCTTAAATGAAGTATTGAAAAATAATGTTTAAGTAATGCTTTAAAGTATACACTCTCACTTGATGGGCAAAATTATTATTTAACACTTTCTTTAATTGGGCTTAACGCATTTTTTAACATATGACCGTTAGTCTATAGTGTACTTGGTAAAATAAATCAGAGTAGAACCACCATCCTTTTGCAAATTACTGGAAAATTTAACCACATAAAGTTCTAGAACCGAGTTTGGCTCGGACCCACGACCTGGGTGATGAAAGGTCAGTGGTTATTAGATGACAGCGCCACTCGGCCACGAAGGACCCTAAAACAATTTTTATTTAATACAATGACCAAGTACACTTGTAAATTGGATACTGTCAGTTTATAACAAAACCATCTTGATGAAAACTTTTTTAATGTGCAGATAGCTGCATATTTATGGAGTGATGATTCTATACAAACGTCAGCATTAAACATGACACAGCAAAGTTTAAGTTACCTTGGATATTTGCATGAGGTATCCCCAGTCCAACCTGTATTATTTGGCAGACAGAAACCCATCAGAACAGCTGTAAAAAAAATAACAATACGTCCGTGAATCTGTCTGCTCTATTACATCAATAATTGATATCAAACAGTAATATCATACTACCAAAAACAAATAATTATTACCAAAAAATAATTAATCAACCTAAAACTTCACTGCACAATAAAAGTAATATAACTGCAAAGTAGTGGAAAACTACACAGCAAAAAAGTAACTTACTGCAAAGTAGTGGAAAACTACACAGCAAAAAAGTAACCTAAATGCAAAGTAGTGGAAAACTACACAGCAAAAAAGTAAATTACTGCAAAGTAGCAGAAAACTACACAGCAAAAAGATAACCTTACGGCAAAGTAGCGGAAAACTATACAGAAAAAATAACCTTATTGCAAAGTAACGGAAAACTACACAGCAAAAAAGTAACCTAAATGCAAAGTAGTGGAAAACTACAGAGCAAAAAAGTAACCAAACTGCAAAGTAGTGGAAAACTACACAGTAAAAAAGTAACTTACTGCAAAGTAGTGGAAATCTACACAGCAAAAAAAGTAATTTACTACAAAGTAGTGGAAAAGTACACAGCAAAAAAGTAACCTAAATGCAAAGAAGTGGAAAACTACACAGCAAAAAAGTAACCTCAATGCAAAGTAGAGGAAAACTACACAGCAAAAAAAGTAACCTAAATGCAAAAAGTGGAAAACTACACAGCAAAAAAAGTAACCAAACTGCAAAGAAGTGGAGAACTAAACAGCAAAAAGTAACCAAACTGCAAAGTAGTGGAAAACTAAACAGCAAAAAGTAGCCAAACTGCAAAGTAGTGGAAAACTACACAGCAAAAAGTAATTCCACAGCATAAATCAAACTACATTTCAAAGCAAAATGAACCTGAATGCAAAGCAAAAGAAAACTACAATCTAGGATAAAAGTAACATTATTACAATATAAGAATCTACTTACTTCATAAATCAATATAAACATATAATGCAAAAGAAAAGTAGCTTTATTGCAAAGAAATTAAAAAAAAATCTACTCAGCAAAATAAGAGTACTCAACTGCAGATTTCTACTAATTAGAAGAAAACTGCCCAGCCAAAAAGGTAACCTAACTGTAATATAAAAGAAGACTTAAACAATAGAACAAAAGTACTTACCTGTAAAGCAAAAGAAAACTACAGAGCAAAAAGTAATTAAAAGTACAAAGCTTAAGAGTAATAGAAAACTACATAGCCAAAACTAATAGAAACTACACAGTCAACCAGTTAACCTAACTGTAATGTAGTAGACTACTTGAATAAATAAAATAGTAAACGTAATTACCTGTAAAGCAATAAAAAAACTACATAGCCAAAAGTAACAGAACACCGCAAAGCAAAAGTAATGTAAAATACATAACCAAAAACGTAATAGAAAACTACATAGCCAAACAGTTAACCTAACTGTAATGTAGTAGAAGACTTAAATAAAACAGCAAACGTACTTACCTGCAAAATAATAAAAAAAATAATAAAAAATCATAGTCAAATGATAATCTAATAGTAAACTAACAGAAAACTAGGTAATACAACAAAAGTACTGCAAAGCAACAGAAAGCTATACTGCGAAAAAGGACATCAAAGTAATGGAAAACTATTCAGTGATAATTTACACAACTACACTGTAAATTATGAAAAAAAATGACTGTAAAACAAATAATCATTCTAATGCAAAAAAAGTAGCCTTATACTGCAAAGTATAAAAAACTTACGGATGAACTGAAATTTGAGAAACTTTTGTTTCACGTTTGTTTCAAGCTAAATCGTCAGGCTGCGTTTTATCAATGACTTATATGGAAAATATAATATATTGGTTTGATTTTATATTTGACAAATAATAAAGTTAACAAAGTGAGTCACGACACGAATAAACACAATTACAATAAATAGTTCCTTACTTGGAACTATGCGTTCCGAACATTCCCGCGACGCAGAATTGAACAAGGAAACTTGGCACACTTCCACTGCAACCATTTTATTCTTAAAACATTTAACTGTACTGTGAATTTAGCCTTGTCGAGTAGGGATTATTTCCGTAACTAAGAGCAATACCGTTGGGCAGTCGCTCCTCACACAGAGTGTGAAGACACTGTGTCTGTAAGTATTCACTCATCTGAAACAAAAACAAAGAAATACATTAAAGTTCTTTTCTCAATATACATTTACTGCTAGAACAGTTGAAACAAACAATCGGACTACCTACTCGAAGTCCATGGTTACCAATGGATGATGGAATATGGCCGAGCATGTACGATTGCGAAGATAATGCCACATTAGACGTTGAACGAGTTGATCACGAAGGTTGCTCAATATGCCAGTAGGACTGTTCTTTGCATACCACCATATTAAGAAATTGTATTTATTACGAACGCGGGTTAACCGTTATTAAACCATATGCCCAGCGGTGGTTTTGTGAGTTACTTCTATTGGAATTTCTTCTCTATTATATTGGAAATCATTCTAAATTCTAAATTCATCAAAAAGGTAACATTTGTATGTCACAGCTATGGCGTATACGTGAACAATATTAAAACATCAATATACTCAAACATAGTGTTATGTTTTGCATAATATGGCCACCTTTAATGCATTGAACTTTCTTGCAGTAGTTATGGAGTGCACAGGTAAACCGGAAGATAAGTTTGCAATCGTTAGAGAATTTTAAGCATACAAAATTGAATACAACTTTTAATTCAAGTTACATACATCCCATTCATACGCCGATTTCCCATTTTACAAAATTATTGTTCATATTTATCGGTTGATTGGGCATAAATGATACCGACGTTTA
The DNA here is from genome assembly GCA_029582155.1 of Panopea generosa. Taxonomy (NCBI): domain Eukaryota; kingdom Metazoa; phylum Mollusca; class Bivalvia; order Adapedonta; family Hiatellidae; genus Panopea; species Panopea generosa. The sequence continues at coordinate 688,146 of JAPMAH010000026.1, read as the reverse complement.
CAAGCATTGACCATCTATCTCCTTCTTCTTCTTCTTTAAACTAACATGGTGCCTGAGGTTCAAACCTCGGATCACAAATGACTTCCGGGAACTTTATCCAGCCCATCAATTGATGCATGTCTTGTTCTCAATTATCTGACCAAGTTGGAGATTCAAATTAAAGTCTTTCATTATTCTCCATTATTTGTTTTCTATTATCTAACAAATAAGAAATTATGTCTATAGCTGAATCTGTCTCCTGGGTCAAATTTGGCTAACATAGCTAGCTGATTCTGTCTCCTGGGTCATATTTGGCTAACATAGTTAGCTGATACTGTCACCAGGGTCATATTGGGCTAACATAGCTAGCTGATTCTGTTTCCTAGGTCATATTTGGCTAACATAGCTAGCTGATACTGTCACCAGGGTCATATTTGGCTACCATAACTATAGCTGATTCTGTCTCCTGGGTCATATTTGGTTAACATAGCTAGCTGATACTGTCACCAGGGTCATATTTGGCTAACATAGCTAGCTGATTCGGTCACAAAGGTCATATTTGGCTAACAAAGCTAGTTGATACTGTCACCAGGGTCATATTTGGCTAACATAGCTAGCTGATACTGTCACAAAGGTCATATTTGGCTAACAAAGCTAGTTGATACTGTCACCAGGGTCATATTTGGCTAACATAACTAGCTGATACTGTCATCAGGGTCATATTTGGCTAACATAACTATAGCTGATTCTGTCTCCAGGGTCATATTTGGCTAACATAGCTAGCTGATACTGTCACCAGGGTCATATTTGGCTAACATATCTAGCTGATTCTGTCACAAAGGTCATATTTGGCTAACAAAGCTAGTTGATACTGTCACCAGGGTCATATTTGGCTAACATAGCTAGCTGATACTGTCACCAGGGTCATATTTGGCTAACATAGCTAGCTGATACTGTCACCAGGGTCATATTTGGCTAGCATTTCTATAGCTGATTCTGCCTCCTGGGTCATATTTGGCTAACACAGCTAGCTGATACTGTCACCAGGGTCATATTTGGCTAGCATAGACAGCTGATTCTGTCACAAACACACATCTATGAATTAAAGATCTGTCACCAGGGTCATATTTGGCTAACATAGCTAGCTGATACTGTCACCAGGGTCATATTTGGCTAACATAGCTAGCTGATTCTTTCACCAGGATGATCTTTGGCTAACATAGCTAGCTGATTCTGTCACCAGGGTGATCTTTGGCTAACATAGCTAGCTGATTCTGTCACCAGGGTCGTATTTGGGTAATATAGCTAGCTGATTCTGTCTCCTGGGTCATATTTTGCAAACAACGCCAGCTGATTCTGTGTCCTAGGTCATATTTGGCTAACTAAGCTAGCTGATTCTGTCACCAGGGTGATCTTTGGCTAACATAGCTAGCTGATTCTGTCACCAGGGTCATATTTGGCTAACATAGCTAGCTGATTCTGTCACCAGGGTGATCTTTGGCTAACATAGCTAGCTGATTCTGTCACCAGGGTCGTATTTGGGTAATATAGCTAGCTGATTCTGTCACCAGGGTCATATTTGGTTAACATAGCTAGCTGATTCTGTCACCAGGGTGATCTTTGGCTAACATAGCTAGCTGATTCTGTCACCAGGATCATATTTGGCTAACATAGCTAGCTGATTCTGTCACCAGGGTCATATTTGGCTAACATAGCTAGCTGATTCTGTCACCAGGGTGATCTTTGGCTAACATAGCTAGCTGATTCTGTCACCAGGATCATATTTGGCTAACATAGCTAGCTGATTCTGTCACCAGGGTCATATTTGGCTAACATAGCTAGCTGATTCTGTCACCAGGGTCATATTTGGGTAACATAGCTAGCTGATTCTGTCACCAGGGTCATATTTGGGTAACATAGCTAGCTGATTCTGTCACCAGTGTCATATTATGCTAACATATCTAGCTGATTCTGTCACCAGGGTCATATTTGGGTAACATATCTAGCTGATTCTGTCACCAGTGTCATATTTGGCTAACATAGCTAGCTGATTCTGTCACCAGGGTCATATTTTGCTAACATATCTAGCTAATTCTGTCACCAGTGTCATATTTGGCTAACATAGCTAGCTGATTCTGTTACCATGGTGACCTTTTGTGGACATAGCTAGCTGATACTTTCACCAGGGTCATATTTGGCTTACATAGTTAGCTGATTCTGTCACCAGGGTGATCTTTGGCTAACATAGCTAGCTGATTCTGTCACCAGGGTGATCTTTGGCTAACATAGCTAGCTGACATGTCACTAGGGTCATATTTGGCTAACATAGCTAGCTGATTCTGTCACCAGGGTCATATTTGGCTAACATAGCTAGCTGATACTGTCACCAGGGTCATATTTGGCTAACATAGCTAGCTGATCCTGTCACCAGGGTCATATTTGGCTAACATAGCTAGCTGATTCTATCACCAGGGTGATCTTTGGCTAACATAGCCAGCTGATTCTGTCACTAGGGTCATATTTGGCTAACATAGCTAGCTGATACTGTCACCAGGGTGATCTTTGGCTAACATAGCTAGCTGATTCTGTCACCAGGATGATCTTTGGCTAACATAGCTAGCTGATTCTGTCACCTGTGTCATATATGGCTAACATAGCTAGCTGTTTTTGTCACCAGGGTGATCTTTGGCTAACATAGCTAGCTGATTCTGTCACCAGGGTGATCTTTGGCTAACATATTCGAATAAGTGATATCACTTGTACTATAAATGATATCACCTATTCGATTAAGTAATATCACTTATTATGGTTAAATACCCAGTAGTAAAACAACAACCCATAGATGTACATATTTGGGTGCAGTCCTTAAACATGTTAAAGAATTATTTGTTAAAATAATTTGTACAGAATGTTTTAAACAACACTTACATCCATATTATAGTTCTGGCTGACAGAATCCAGTGTCTAGGTTGTGGCTGTTTACAACAAATGATTTCTAAATAAAGGTGACCACTAACACAGGTTTAACAATATTGTCAGTGACTTAGTGTATATGTCTCAGTTATTGTAAACAAACAGAACTTGTGGTATTTCTCTGTTAGCTTCCTCTCTGCTGTTTTACTTACTTTCATTACTACATGATTGTAACATTTTTAGACTGGTTTTGAGTCCAACCTGGTTGTCTATATGTATACAGGTAATAGTTCTATTTGTAACATTCTATTAGCATCATATAGCTTTAAGCCCATACCAATTGTATTGTCTTATATATATAATTATTACCTATGTCAATTGGCTATGGGCACTCAAGTGTACAGCCTTGGTAAAGAAAGGTCGACATTGTATTTACATGATCTATTACACTTTTATTTAAATTTTGATAAATATAATGGAGTTTTTAGTTCATACAACTTCGTAAGGGTGCCAAGATCCCCACCAGGACTTGAACCTGGAGCTCTTTTCAAACAGAAAAGTGTGCTAGCTTACACTATAGAGATGTACCCCGACACCACAAACACAAAAAAAGTTTCCAACCAGCAGGATTGGTGTGGATCAACTGGAAATGTAAGACTGTAGCAATGTATTGAAATCGCGTTATATCACAATATGGCATATTGTGTATAACATGCCTTAATCAACTATATTTATCAAGTGTATTGCAATACAGCAAGTAACCAACTAAAATCATTTTCAAACACAGAAGTATGCACAATACAGCAAGTAACCAACTAAAATCATTTTCAAACTCAGAAGTATGCATGTTCAGTACTGTGCTTGGTTTAACATACAATCAGTGCTGAAGAGGAGCTAATTTAGTATTTATTGGAAATCCTCCATCCTGTAAAACCGCACCAGTGGTCTAGAGTAGAGCATCTGCTTCGCTTGTGGAAGATCGTATATTCCATCCCCAGCCCGGTTATCACCATTTCTTAACCAATACACAGCTCTACAAAATATTTTAATTAAGCCTTAACGGCCAAAAGTATCAAATGAATAGCATGGTATTACAACTGTTTAATCTAAATGCTGCTTTTCAAGTATTTAAACAGTTCCAACCAATCTATCTACTCTGCATTTTAAAGAAATTATAGTAACATAGGAGTCCCTAACCTGAAAATAATGTGCAGGCACAAAGTGCACATGTTTACAAGTATTTTACAGGCACTTTAATTTCTTTACTGTATTATCCCCTTCGCCATCAAGTAGGGATGTCAAACTCTTCATGAATGTGATGGAAGCTTATTCTACTAATCAACATCTAGGAAATGACTCTCCTTGGACACGGGACCAACTGCTTTAAATCCCCTTCAAAAGACTGCATGCTTTTAAAGTGACAGCAGTCACCCATCCGAGTACTAACCCTGTACTTCGTTACTTAACTTCCAACTTACAGTCAGTGCACTTCAACCATGTCGCTACAAAAGCTAGCTTATTCATTCTTTATTCATTTTTACCTTTATTCATTCATTACACTCCTCCCCTCTTTAACCTTTAGGGCTTATAAGCCCTCAACTGCACAGCCTGTGGCTTCCCGCAGTTCCTGGCTATATCCAGTCCCATCTCAAGGAAAGAGAGATTGTGCAGACACAGATTCGAAAGTTAATCCTCGATGCCATTAAAGTGACAGCGGTCACCCATCCGAGTACTAACCCTGTACTTCATTGCTCAACTTCCAATAGTCAGTGCACTTCAACCATGACGCTATAATAGCTAGCTTAACATGTTGTAAGTGACCTATGTACATTCACTACACTTTCATTTACTTACCCGAATAAGGCACTGTGATGAAACCCAACCGTGAATGAAACTGGAGACCCCTGGATCCTGAAGCAATAATGTATCCTAACAACGGTGACACAATTTACCCCATACTAACAAATAAAAAAATACCCCTGCTTACAACTATACTACCTTATCAATTTTAGCAGAGAAAATTATTTGAAACAACAAGGCAAGTCATGTTATAAATACAGTATTGGTTCTTACACTTTCAAAAATTAACACTGTATATATAGACGACAAACACAATAACAAAACTTACCAACAGTAACATAACACAATAACAAAACTTACCAACAGTAACATAACACAATAACAAAACTTACCAACAGTAACATAACACAATAACAAAACTTACCCATTTTGAATGAGTGCTTATTTACAACTTATTCACAAAAGGTGACACAACTCAGAAATATATGCATCACTGCTTTTCGCGAGTCTGAAATGAAAGAAACCTAAAAATTATTCATTAAAAAGGTAAAAGTTAATTTCAAATCAATAAAGATTCCAGTCCTTCAGTAAAAATATGTTTCTTTCCTTTTTCTTTTTGGAATGTGGTTGAACACATTTCAAGTTATATTTTTATACGGCATATCCAGCTTTACTTGTGAAGGAAGACCTCAAGTGAACCCTAGAAGAACCACCTTCCTTTCACAAGTCATTGAAAAAATTTCTTGAATTCTTAATGTTTTTTCATTGGGCTTAATCACGCATGATAATCTCCTAAACCATCACATAAGTGTGATGCAATACAATGTGTGGTAGCATTTCTGGTGATGGTCTGATCACAAGAAATAGCGACAACAAAGGTGAGTTTTCTTCAATGTTTCCGTATTTTTCTTGTGTTTAAGACAGAAAATGAAAAATCTGGCAATGTTGTACGATATATTTATGCATACCCTGTTCACACATATAGGCTCTTTTTAGATACAATACTTTGTTTTTCTGTAATCACTTCTGGAAACGAAACGGCCGTGGTGAATTTTGTCAAGTTTCGGCACGACGAGTGGTAACCAAGTGATTTTATTACCAGGCGTCATCTATCTGCCTTTTAGTCAAACCCCTGCTGGGGACCTACACCGACACGCGTCACTGACAAGAAGGTTAATATAAAAACAGTTAATATGTTAAAAGGATGACTGTACAGGGTTAGTTTTAAAAAGATTAAAAATAGAGCAGGTTTCTAATGGGAGACATGTTCAACTCGACTAATGGCCGAGCTGAACTCTGGCAGGGACTGTGTCACTACAGATGCTGCCAGGGCATTTCAGTGGACGATGGTTCTAGGGAAGAAAAAGTACTTATAATAATCAGGACTGGTCTGAATTTTGCGATAGGATAACGAATGTGATGATCTACTAGGTCTAGTGTTGAGGTTTATGTAATCTTCTGGTGGTATTGCCAGAGATAATGGGTTGTGCTGTAAAACATGACTAGCCTCTAATCAATCCTTCCGAGCTCAAACAGTCTCTAATGTAGGGAGTTTATTATTTTTGAGACACTAGAAGTGCATGCAAAGTCGTGTTGCCCCAAGGATTGTAACTTAAATTGACATTTTTATTGCTGATTGTATATGCCAGAGAAGGTATTTGATTAAATAACGTATTTTATTTGGGAGATTACCAGGGATGTTAATGGCAGTTGTAATTGTTTAAAACAACAAAGAACAAGGTTATTTACAATTTTCATCTTCCCCCTCACCCCCATTTTTGTCATTATAACACTACATAAACCGAACAGAAGGGTCCCACTCCCCCATTCCACAAAGACGAAGAAAAACCACTGATATTATAAACAGTATAATATAACTGCCTCTCTCTATTCATTCATATATATTCAAACTGATGTGTTAATACTCATTGGGAAAAAAAAATTATCTGAATCTTTTTCAGAACTACTGAGCTTAATCAAATACAGCCAAGTTACCCACCATACATGCATAGGTACCCACTATACTTGCCTAGTTACCCACTATATATGCCTAGTTACTGACTACTGACTATACATGCCTAGCTACTGACTATACATGCCTAGTTATCTACTATATGTGCCTAGTTACCCACTATACATGCTTAGTTACCCACTATACATGCCAAGCTACTGACTATACATGCCTAGCTACTGACTATACATGCCTAGTTACCCACTATACATGCCTAGTTACCTACTATATGTGCCTAGTTACCCACTATACATGCCTAGTTACCTACTATATGTGCCTAGTTACTGACTATACATGCCAAGCTACTGACTATACATGCCTAGTTACTGACTATACATGCCTAGTTACTGACTATACATGCCAAGCTACTGACTATACATGCCTAGTTACTGACTATACATGCCAAGCTACTGACTATACATGCCTAGTTACTGACTATACATGCCTAGTTACTGACTATACATGCCTAGTTACCCACTATACATGCCTTAGATTACTACATGTGATACCTTGGGGCATGAGACGAAACTGCACAGAATTTTTACCAATTCATGGCCCCAGATAACTGTCAAAACATCCTGTCAAAATAACACTATTATTTAACCAAGAGGACCACATTAGCCTTTGATCACTCACCTTTTGATGTCAGATTCATGGGCCATAACTCCAACATTGTTTGTCTAATTTGATCAATTTCAAGAATTCAAAAAATGAAATTATAGTTATAATAAAACTACTCTGCAAGTTAAGTGAAGATCAAATGGAAATTACATATGCTAGAAAGAACAAAAGGTCAAAGAGGGCAACAACTCTGATATAATTATAATAAGCTGATGTGGCCAATTTAAGAACACAACTAAAATATTATGATTATATAACTAGTGTGTAAGTTTAGTCAGGATCAAACAAGAAATATCAGTGAAAGGTGATGAATACCTCCAGATGGCACCCTGACACAGTTATTGCACATAACTCAATGAAAAGTTATTCGGGTGCAACTAACAACAATATGCTCAACTAGGCTTGGTACCAGTCAACCTTGTGAAGTTTCATTGAATTCCGGTCAATGGTTGCTGAAAAATAGCGATCACAAAAATTGTCAACAGGCATGTATGAAAAATTCAAAGGGCCATAACTCGTTCAAAAATTATTCTTGTATTTATACAAATTAAATATTCCATGTGGCTCTAAAACAAAAAATAAATTATAGTAGATTAAACTGTACTTACCTTCCACATGAATAAACATTTCTCAGTATGGCTATTTTCCATAACAATGATAATTCACTGTTGCCCAAATTTATTTTGACAAACAAACTATGTTTTGCTCAATCGGTTACATCCAGGGGTAGTGAGTTCAAATCCCTTCCTAGCAACAGTCTTCGTGATGACTGATATACAACATTGATTATCATTATCATTCGTGTCTCAATGCTGATTCATTTGGGAAAGTTGTCAGCTACTTGCAGCGATGGGGTGTGCTCGAGTACTGGTTACAAAACCTTTCAGGATCCCAGAAAATAGTGGTAAGGTTAACTGAATATGGCAACATTTGACATGTAATGCCATAATAAATTATTGTTATATATAAACATGATATTGGGGAAAATGTTTTAAGCCAATTTTAAAATTTTTATAAATCCTCTTAATAGTCCTTAGATTTTTTAGGTTAAGCTTTCTGTTTTGATTTTCAAAATGTCTAGACTTTAATTTTGAGAAATCGGTTTAAATTCAAACTAAGTATCTAAATATTTCGTGTTCTGTGCGTTGGGGGGGTACAGTTGCCAAGACGGTGAGGTAATGTCTCATCTACCCGACTAGAGTTGTCGGCGTAAATAAAAAAAAAAAGGACGACATTGGCGTATGCCAACAAACACAGAGTATGAAATCACACAAATGAAGAACGTTAAATATAACAAAACACATCGAATGCAATCCTACCCCATTTTATAACAGCCAAATTAGCCAGGCTATAGCACCTTTTTCAGTAATTCCAGCCGTTGTGTATAAATGGAGCTGCTGTTGGAAGGGAGATAACTCCAATTTAACTAACCAATACATCACTATCTTCAGAACAAATTTTATCGATTCCAAGTTAGTTGATTATTGGGCAGTTCATCATTGCAGAGCCTTCTAATAACACTACAGGAGCTTGTCCCTTATATGTTTTAGTTTATATAGATCTACAGTATATAATAAATATGAATATGATTTTTTTTTCGGGACAAGCCCCTTAGATCAGAGGTGGATCCAGGATTTCAGTTTAGAGGGGGTGCACAGGTGCGGATCCAGGAACTGATGTTACGTTTACCTTGAATTTTTTTATAAACATTTTTATTTACAAAAAAAAATGTAGATAGGCAGGCTCGAACGTTAGACCTCTAGATTGACAGGCGAACGCCTTACCTATTACGCTACAGCACCACTTAGATTTAGTTTTAGACAAAATCATAGCACATCACTATCTTGTTAGGAGCAGGTCGATGGCATATTGTTTTTTCTGGCTAAATCTTCATTTTAATATAACATTGAATGAAAATAGATGAAACATGCATTTCAGTGTTGTATTGATTATTTGTTTGCCACCAGTTTGGTTGTTTCTGTCCCGGTGCTATTGAATGTTTGGTCTACGCAGTGTAGATATTTTAATTGTATACATGTTTTAGCAGACTGGTCCATTTAAAATCATTTACACATATCATAACATGCAAATTTACATACATTTTCTTCTGCGTTTGACTTTCTGCAGATGATGATCTACATGTTAAAAAAGCTATTCATCTTTTTCTAAATTTTTGCTGGCATTGATGGTGCCGCCATAACAAACTTTTTCACGTAAAATTACCCGAAACGATAAAGATTCAACGACAAGGAAAAAAACTTTAAAAAAACCGACCAAACACTGGGCGACAGTAGAATATAATCAAGCATCATGCTAGAAGTAGTAAGATTGTATATATTTTAGGTACATCAAATATGTGCGTAATTTATTTTAACACAAATCGTTTAGACGGTTACTTGAGTTCAGGGTAAATGTGTAGTAGAAAAACTTATGCTTGCCAAATTTTGCCCCCCCCCCACTCCCCTCTAAATCCTTGTAGATAACACCTGACTGTTAATTCAAAAACTGAAAATCCCCACCCCCCCAACTCAGGAGTACATCTCCTCAGGTTGCCCACATCCTCCACACACACACCATAATTGAAACAGTCCTATACCCATGATTAATAAAATAGGATAAACATATTTATCTGAATCAGTTAATCAACTGTAAGTTTACCTTAATCACTTCAGTGTAAGCAATTCCCAGTGTCCGTTGTTGGTTGTTACCGCATGATACCTGCACTGAAAACTTACAAGCCCACGGTGCGTGCGGCCATTATTGAGTACAACAGTTCCTTAAATTCGAACCGAAAGTAGTGACCTCCGATTCGCGTATCCCTAGTATCTGTGTATGTATCAACTGGTTTAATAAACTTTATACCAGTTAACTTAAAGGGACATATCGGAAAATAAATAAGCTTGTGTGGAAAACATGTGTTTATTGTTAAACACGTGCTCTTTGTTCAAAATACTCAGTCCTACTACTACTACTACTACTACATTACTACTACTACTACTTCTACTGTTGCTGCTGCTGCTGATGATGAGGAGGAGGAGGAGGAGGAGGAGGAGGATGATGATAATGATAATTATAATGATAAAAATGAAAATAATAACAATGACAATAACAATAACAAAAACAATAACAATCGTTGCTGGGGTTATCATAGTTGTCACAACAACAAAGGATGTAATCGTGTCTACATATCAAATCCCCCCTCTCAACCCCATGAAATTGTTGTACAACACATTTCACGGTCAATGTAAACACTGGGTACGAACAGTAATCCCCAACTGGAAGTATACATTAATACTCAATAGTACAGAAAAGAAATAAGAGATTATGAGTATGTAAATTAGGTAAAATAACGAAAATAAACTCATTACCATTTATCTGGCTATCTTTATGAAATCAAACTGAAAGCAGATACACTACCTTTAAGCGCGGGCTACGACACTGTTCAATTTTCATGAAATTAATCTGAAAGTAGATACATTACCCTTAAGCGGGCTGTGATACAATTCATTTTCCATGAAATTAAACATAATTAAGCTGCATAGGGGAAGGGTGGGAGTTGAACACCAAAAACTGTAGTCTAGTGATTTTTTATGATTAAAGTATGGTCGTTATATACGCAAATATTGTGTGACCTTTTAATGGTTAAGATAAAATTAAAACGTTTTCTGAAAAAAGAAATGAAATCCATATAGGGGTTTAACCTTGGCACCTTATGCACTGAGAGACAAGACACGAAGGAGAGTGTGGGCGAGAGTTTTCTTCTCTGTACCCCCTCCCTTGTGTGTGTTTTTAGAAGCTTTTACTAACCTCGAACGTACCCTCTCCGCATACAAATAAAACGCTTAAGACAAATATTGCATATAATAAAAGAAACGGGTTAAAAAAGGATACCTCATGCACACGGGGAATAGTGTGGGAACCCCCTCACCCCAAACCACCCCTGTCCCCTCCCGTCTGGGGTGTGTAGATGTACCTCGATTAATTCATATATTTATCTATTCATACGCCATTTTTGGAAACTGATCATCCCATTGCTGATTTCAACAAAATGTCAGCATATTTTTTTTTTTAAAATCATGTGTGCGTATGTACGTCAGCTCTGTCAACGGACAGCTGGCGCAATCATATGCGGTGTGTAACGACGGAGTGCAACATTAGCTTGATATATATATATATAGATATATTAATTAAAATAATAAGCAGTTTAGATAAGTTCATACTTAGATTTATTTAAAGTCAGTATGATCAAGACAACATTTACATGTTAAAAGTGTTTAAACGGTTATGCACTAGAATGGCACAATGAGGAAACTAAATATGGCGTTACATGACTTTTTGGTCAGACATGTCCCCCCCACCCCCTACATGGTTTACATGCTTTGATAATCACTGAATACTCGGAAACTAAGAACAGCAAACTAGAGAAAAGCAACAATTGGTTTATGGTCAGAGTAATAAGATTCTAGGGTAGTGCAAGAGAAAATCATCCCTTTGAAAAGTAAAAAAAAAAAAAAAAAATAGATCATGGAATCAGTCGTACGAATGAATCGCTTTGAATGTTCAAGGTCATGGACACATAGCCCAAAACTTGCAAATAAAAGATTTATCATGCATAATCATTTCCTGTCCTAAGGCAAGAATTTGGTACTATGATGAGTATCAATGCCAGACATCGAAACTTAGCCAAAGTTGTTTGTGAAACAATTCTACTCAATTATGTGTTAATAACAGCAAATAATCTACAACTTGAAATGGAGACCGTTTGAATATATCAGATTATATCATATACTACGTATATAAAAGTACAGTTGGCTATAATTTTCTCACCTTTCGTATTTCTTTTGTGATGACAATTTTTTGCAGCTTCTTTTTCCAAAAAAATGGCCAACCTAATGCTGATCTTGGATACTACAACCAATAAAATATGTTTTTTATGTCACATGCAAATATTAACCAATGGCAAGTCAGAGTGACGTGTTAAGTTTTATTATGCATTTCTATTGTAGAGGTCTTCTCAAAGTATTTAATTTTATGTAGAAAAATTACATCTAAAATATTTTGTTAAAAAAAGTAAAACATAAACGTTATATGCAAATTGAATTACATTATGAAACATCACCTAGGTACTTCTTGCACAATAAGAAGTTAATTAATACATAGTTCATGTAATGACTATTTATGCGTAATGGTGAATTGCACCCTGAAGAAAAATCCTTACGGTGGTACACCTGATCTTCACACAAAAATGTTTCCGGCAAATCATTTTTAATATGCAGCTATGACTACGTCACATCTGCATAAAAATGATAAAATGAACATGACACCAATTCGGAGGATTCCTACCCCTCTGCAGAGATCGACAGTGATTCTATTCTTAGCCGAAACCACACAGGCTGATTAAGCATTACAAAAGCTTTTCACCATAACTATTATACAAGATTCCTGAATTCATAGTTACAAAAGATAAACTTCCAAACTCTGTAATATTTTAACAGCTTTTTTTCATGAGCAATACATTTTTATTACACATTCTAATAAACAAATGAAATGGAATTTAAAACCTCCCAACACATCAATGTGAAGTGGAAATTCCAGACTCAGTCTGTATATACAAAAGGTAACAGTTAATGTACTAATAAAAAAAAAACCCATTAATATCTGTGGAGCCTCATCAAATTCTATCCAGTGTTGTAGTATAAAACAGTGGTGTCTAAAGTACGAAAAAACTAATAACTGTTCAGAATTCATTTGTTAATAGTTTATATAATAAAACAGTTATGCCTTTTTCAAAAGGCAATTTGATATATTTAAAAGAACACAGTAAACACGCATATGAACAACAAATAACAAACAAAAGATATTATCGCAGTACACTATAATGCACAAACACACACAAACACATACAGTTTCAGTCATACGTGATAAGGCACAAACAGACACGAGAATAGATTAAAAACCATATACATGCATATATTCACCCCTTTACTAACACATATTTATAAATGAACAAACGTGAATAGGTACATACAGACACAGAGTTCTGTAAATTTGTAAAATAAAACATTCCCATATACATAAATAATAACTGTATCACCATATTCTTAGAACAATGTACTGGTTTGGCCGAGGAAGTCTTGTATGATTTGTCCAAGGCGTAAGCACATGTTTCACAACCAATGTAAAATCAATATTGCGAATACAATTTAACATCAAAAGATATATTTAGATTAAATCCAATATATGTTACAATGTGTTTTGCTGCACATTATAATTAAATGTCCCTTTAAATTCTCCAATCTACCTATAAAGCAGGCCTTCTAAAATTGCCGGTTTTTGGACCGATTTCTGAAGTTCAAAACCGGTTTTCGTTTCAAAGTTTAATAAAAAAATCGGTCCAGATATTTCCAAAGTTCAATAAAAAATCGGTCCAGATATTTTCTATCGGTCGTATAAAATCTCATAAATTGCTCTTACCATGCCATACTGACCTGCGAAATACGCCTTGCGGCAATATAATTTGACCCAATAATCCGTTTGTTTTGTCACCTGCTGTGCGAAATGATGTCAATTTTGACTAAACCATTGACGGTATTAGGGGAGTTTATCGGAAGAGTCTATCGCTATGTAGCACGCCTTCGATGTGTGATCAGTGACCCATAGCATTCTGTCGGTTCATCAAAAGACTGTGTTTGCGTTCGTATATTTCTTTGATATACCGCTAGCCAAAGCTGGGACGGTCGGACCGAATTTTGTTTGCGTCATTAAAATATTTGATAAAACGTGCGGTGTTACTTGTTTGTTTCATTTTTTAAAAAACTAGACCTATCACTGTAGTGATGAATACCCCCGAACGCCGCCATGACAGAAAATGGTTAACCATTGTATGAAGTTTTATTAAATTATATCCAATAGTTTTAAAGTAATGCTCCAGACAAAAGAAATTCTTAATAAAAGAGAATGTTATGGATAGAGTTGTTTGTATTGTTAATTTTTTTATGGTTTTGTTAAAATTAAAAACGGTCTTTTTAATTATTGTGCAGTGTACAAGCTTTCATGGCAATCAATAAATGTTATATTTTTTCGAGTTATGTTGAGGGACAACAATTTTATGGATAAGAAACAAACAAGAGCACTAGGAATACAATATCGAACCTGCTTTGCTCGAACTCCATGTATTCATCAACTTGGTTCTTTCATGAACTTTATTAAACTGTTATCACTGATTGCTTTAAAAGTACTTTAAAAGTAATGCACCAGACAAGGGAAATATATCAAAGGGCAATAACTCTGTAATTAGCAAGAATAGAGTTATGTTTCTTGTACACTGCACTTCCTGTCATTATATTCTACCATTGTATGAAGCTTGATGAAATTCCATCCAGTACTTTAAAAGTAATGCTCCGGACAAGGGAAATATATCAAAGGGCAATAACTCTGTAATTAGCAAGAATAGAGTTGTGTTTCCTGTACACTGCACTTCCTGTCATTATATTGTACCATTGTATGAAGTTTGATGAAATTCCATCCAGTACTTTAAAAGTAATGCTCCGGACAAGGGAAATATATCAAAGGGCAATAACTCTGTAATTAGCAAGAATAGAGTTATGTTTCTTGTACACTGCACTTCCTTTCTGTATATTCTACCATTGTATGAAGTTTGATGAAATTCCATCCAGTACCTTTCAAGTTATGCTCCGGACAAGAAAAAATATCAAAGGGCAATAACTCTGTAATTAGCAATAATAGAGTTATGTTTCTTGTACACTGCACTTCCTCTCATTATATTCTACCATTGTATGAAGTTTGATGAAATTCCATCCAGTACTTTAAAAGTAATGCTCCGGACAAGGGAAATATATCAAAGGGCAATAACTCTGTAATTAGCAAGAATAGAGTTATGTTTCCTGTACACTGCACTTCCTGTCATTATATTCTACCATTGTATGAAGTTTGATGAAATTCCATCCAGTACTTTAAAAGAAATGCTCCGGACAAGGGAAATATATCAAAGGGCAATAACTCTGTAATTAGCAAGAATAGAGTTATGTTTCCTGTACACTGCACTTCCTCTCATTATATTGTACCATTGTATGAAGCTTGATGAAATTCCATCCAGTACTTTTCAAGTTATGCTCCGGACAAGAAAAAATATCAAAGGGAAATATATCAAAGGGCAATAACTCTGTAATTAGCAAGAATAGAGTTATGTTTCCTGTACACTGCACTTCCTCTCATTATATTTTACCATTGTATGAAGCTTGATGAAATTCCATCCAGTACTTTTCAAGTTATGCTCCGGACAAGAAAAAATATCAAAGGGCAGTAACTCTGTAATTAGCAAGAAAAGAGTACTGTTTCTTGTACACTGCACTTCCTCTCATTATATTCTACCATTGTATGACGTTTGATGAAATTCCATCCAGTATTTTTCAAGTTATGCTCCAGACAAGGAAAATTGCGGACAGACCGACCTCAGGGTGACTCCAGTATACCCCCTCAAAACTTCGTTTGTCGGGGGTATAATAATTTTAATTATAAAATTAATGACATTAATTAATGAAAGTGATAAAAGCCGGACCGATTTTGTTTGATGTGGGACAGGTTCTGAATGATTTATTTTGGTGGTTGAACCGTTACATTTGTCTCCAAGGTGATTATTTCACGCAGCTTCCGGAACTTGCATCACTTCCGGTTCGATCGAACATTTTTAATATGATGAAAATTATTCAGTAAAGCGGAAACATAATGTCAGTCATTAAAATGTACACATTGTGATAAAGTATGTTTTAAATAAAACACAAATAAATTTGAAATCGTTTCCTATTAATAAATAAACGGAGAAATACACGATGCAGCTGACATGGTGGGTGGGGTAAGCATACATGTAATGGCATAATGTAAGGCAATTTTAGTGATTTTTTTATAAATTAGTGCGATTCTTACGGTAGTAAAAAACCTGGACCGATTTGCATTTTGGAATTTTAGAAGGCCTGCTATAAAGTCATATTATATCTCCAATTACAAAGTGTGAGGGAAAACAATGTTTTTCATTATTATTATGCAACATGTGTCTTTTTTTTTTAAAAGATAATTTAAAGAAAAATGAGTAAACAAATAAGATAAACTATACATGTTCATCACCATCTGTATCATGTATACAAAGTATCGAATATATAATTATAGTCAGAACAAATCAGATACTAAATGACATAATTATTTTGACTTAGTGTTCTTCCATATCTACATTATTGCTTACATCTGAATAATAATAATATTGTAGTGATGAAACCTATATATCAATAAGTACAGTACAGTGTTTAAGACCTATACATAAATACTGATATACTGGTTAATCGTCCACACACGCAACAAAAAATACATTCAGATGTCTTTATTTTTTGTATTAGTCAATTTGCAATATAATACATAATACTTGTCACTGTTTATAAAAAATATAAAATAAGTATTGCAGTCATAGTTAATGAATCCCCCAACCGCATAATAAAGTGGCATCTTTGCACAGCATGACTGGTCATAAACAAAGGGTGACATGTTTCTCATCAGTAAAACACAACTGGCGTATAAAATATAAGTTTAGAGCTAATGACAAAGCAGGATATACTGTTTTTTTGATCATCTAAATCTCTCAAAAGGGAGAGTTTGGAAAAAGAAGGTGCTGTATTAAATACAATAATTTTACGTAATATTTAAGTTTAGCTTGTCATCTTTGTTCAGACATTGAGTCTAAATGTAGAAATAATAACTTAACACTTACAATGTAAAATACTAACTTACGTTCATTAATTTTATAATAAAATATAAAAAGATAATATAAGTATTTACAGGAGATACATTACTTTAAAATGGAAATAAAATATTGAATATTCAACACTGTTTTCTTTGTCACCACACAGTTGAATCAAAATAAAAACAATATGTAAAAAAAGTTCATAATCAGATACATGGTGCAATGGCAGTGAACACAAGAGTTGTCAGAACACAACAAAGTTCACCTATTGAAGGCAAACACCAAAACCTAAAGGCAGAAGTTTAACTAGTGTGTCTACAGTCAATGAGCTCTCCTAGACATTCGTCCCGGCGAGCTAAAAATTCATTTAATAGCATTTTATATGCAATTTCATTTAGAAACGACGTTGAAATATACGTAAAAGAATGATATACTTTATTATAAGAGCAATTTTGTTTTTTGTGAGATTTTTTTTCTTGTGTCAATTTTAAGCAAATAAATAAATAAAAATATTATTTTAAAAAGTATATGTTTGCCTCCTTTACATTATTCCTTAATCTTAAAATTTATATTCTTATTATTTATACTTACAAAGTATTACACAAATTTAGACCAGGACAGTTAGCTTAGTGCTTACTAATCATCAATCTAGGCTTATCCATCTTGCCACAGTCTCCGTGAATTTTGATATACGACATTGTGTTACATTGTCATTCATTTCACATCACTGATTTAAATGAGAAAACTATCAGTTATTTGCCAAAATAGGTGTACTTGAATACTGGTAAACCTTTCATGATCCTAAGAAAGAGTGGTTAGGTTAACTTATCATCTGTGAGCCCTTGATGACATTAAAATGACACAAACTGTTCAATTTATCAATCAATCAATCAAACATTACCATAGTCCTATTTGGTCTACTTGATTTGCTAAAAAAAAATAAAACATGCCCACTTGAATCAGCTGTGAAAGATGAATGACAAAAACCAAAATGTCTTATACCAATCATCAAGCAGACTGTGGCTTGGAGGAGATACAAACTTCTACCCCAGGATTAACCCTTTACTCCATAGATACACGTTTTCCCGCACCAATCACAAAAGGCCTTTGAAAACAGTGCAGGAAGAGTTCAGATTGCTCGTAACGAGCAATCTGAACACTTCCTGCACTGTTTTCCACTCTGTCAGTTAATATAAACATAATTCACCCATTGCTGATATGTGGTGAATTAATACTTTCAATATTAGAGGTGTCAAAAGGTGTCTATATGAAGTAAAGGGTTAAAAGCCAGATATGCTGTGGACTGAGATAACCTTGCCCAGCTTGTTAATTGATATATTGCAGATTACATTTAATCAAACTAAGTCATAAGTCATAAATAAAATCTTTACTGTACAAATTGAATATACTCGTGTTTTAATATTTGAAAATAAGTGCTGATTTATTTTGAAATAATATTTGAAAATAATGCAGATTTTTTTTGATATCACTGAAATCTTGACAGTCTCCATATTCCATATTTTTACAAACTTTAAGAATAAATTTGGGCGTCCTCTATGGCCGAGTGGTCAAAGGTGCTGTCTTTCAATGATTATTTACCTCTCACTGTTGCAGTCGTTGGTTCAAGCCAAGTTCTGTAATGATAAAGTTATCCAGTTACATGAGAAAAAAAATATAGTGGTTCTGCTATATATAATTATAAAGGTATTTAGGCCGTGAGCCATATCTCAGGCACAGCTTAATGTCTGAAAATGAGCAATTCCAAAATGGCTTCCAATATGGCCGCTTATTTCTTAAAAAATGTCATTATCTATAATATACACCTGATTTTCAAATTTTAACTGCATAAATGTATGTGTTTTAAGTTACTTATCATATAAATGTATGAAAATTGTAATGTTCTTCATTAAAACACACTCTGTTGCAAAATAAATGGATTTTGTTAATAAAAACTAAAAACATCAACACCAAGAACACATTTTTGCATTAAAACTGTATAAATTTCAAAAATAATCTTCTTGGAAAGTGCAGTATTGGCTTTAATTTTTGCAATTAGTATCTGCAATTAGGATCCTACTAGAAAATAACTGATAAGCCTCTGGGACGGGTCCAGTCATGGCACCAGGGTCTTGATTTGAACAAACTTCGAGTAAGATACTTCAATTAAAATTTGGTGAAAACCTATCGAGCAGTATCTGATGAGTGATTTATAGAAATTGTGGAGACATTCAAACAAATAGGTATTTAAGTGATCTTTAGCCATATAAAAGCATCTTTTAAGTGATTAGAAACAGTTGAATATTTTTTTCATCTGTTTTTCAACTGTCAAAAATACCTTATCCTACCTAAACTATAGGCATTTAAATACCCATTCGGACATGTGGACAGACAGACAGATGTATGGATGAAAAGAGAACCTACTAGCTAATTTGAGACTTATCCATGTTGATCTTTAAGCACAGATCATTCAAAAGGATGACAACTTAGACCAAGAAATATACTTGAGAATAAATGGTTGTGCTCAACAGCTACAGCAATATCTACTGCCATTGTAATGATCTTTTAAGTGATAAGGAAAGGGTTGTTGTTGTTGTTGTTGTATGGTGTTTAGCGTTGCTTTCAACAATTTTTCAGTCATATCGCGACGGTGTCTACTTGAGACAGTATTCTAAGCGCTGTCACACTGGAGTATCATGCCGCACACACATGGTATGATACCCCACCCAGTCACATTATACTGACACCGGGCCGACCAGACCTAGAACACTACTCTAAATGCTGAGCGTCAAGCGAGGAAGCTTCTAGTACCATTTTTAAAGTCTTTGGTATGACCCAGTCGGGGATTGAACCCACGACCTACCGCATGCGAGGCGGACGCTCTACCGCTAGACCACGCCGCGGTCTTAAGGAAAGGGAAGAGAATGCTTTATATATGCTTAAACAGACCAAGAATACAAGCTTTTGAAAGAAAATCCATATGATTAGTTTTACGACATATTGCGAGGGAAACACCTTAATATATTCGGTAGCGTTCAGAAAACAAATTATTTTTTTTTGTAAAGAATGCATTCTCAAGGTTGATACCAAGTTATTTAAATACATGGTTTTGGTAGTATCTAGCTGACATTTTGTTGTAAAGGAAGTACTTCAAAATCCACCAGGACCATTAACCTTGGCATTGACTAACTGTCATGGTATCCTCAAGAAAACAAATAAATCTGTACTTGCAAGGAACATGTCCAACATAGACCAGTATGTGTTAGTGATGCTATGATTGTCAACAAAGTAAGTGTTGAGAACCTAACGTTTTGAGATCTGTCCAAAAACACATTTGATACTGCAATGCAAGAATAGCTTTATCGTGGTATTTGATGTAAACTATAATGCAGAGATGAATAATAGAAGCTCGGGTAGTGGATTGTGGATCTGTAATATCAATAGAGGACAACCAATTCAGCAATAGAGATGCCTCTAAGGTTTTCCAGAAAGCAAGGCAGCATTAACCAATTTTCTTGTTGATACTTGGACGGTCCCATACTACCTTGCCATTCTAGGTGAGGAAGAGATGTTTGCAACATCAGAAAACAAATGTTATAAACTAACGCATGATACTGTTTGTCATGTGGAAGAGCCAGCATCTTCACACGGTAAACTGAAACTCACACCCTTCTAAATGCTGCTACATCCCAGTCAACACTTTAACTCTATTGTCATTGAATCAGATGATGTTTTTATACTATGTCTGGCACTTAACAGGGAGATCGAGCATATATTTATCAGATGTAGGACCAAGACAGAGATATATGGAAACTCTCTTAGTGATAATGGAAGTTTTTCAAGCATTTACCAGATGTGACCCAGTGTGTGCCTTCAATGGTCATGAAAGGTGTCTGCAATTAGATTTGTTATGAAAATCAGTGTATTCCAATCAGCTATGTTAAAGTTAGGAGAAGTATGGATTGTACTACTTTGCGAGCTGATTGCATCTCTCCAAGACTTCAAATGTAGAATATATGCTGCAAAGGCTACTAATACTAAAGTGAATAGCTTGTGCAACAAGATGTTTCGGGTTTAATATCTTGGTGTTGAATGAGGAAACACTTCCACTCTGTGAAGGCACATTATATCTCCACTCATTGCGAGATAATTATCAGACATCTGGCGTAGAAGCCCAATAAACTTTACTGAAATTCAAGTCCAAAAATCACGGATGGTTCATGGAAGATGGTTAGTTTGAAGCTAAATGGATGAAGTGATATTTTGCTACACAGGTTGTTATAGAATTCATGTCTCCTGCAAGTACTTTAGATAATGTAAATTACCAACATGTCATTGTCTGTTAAATGCACTAAAATGCTCATCCGTCTGCAAAAATCAAGTAAGAGTTTTGATACGGAACATAGAGAAAACTCTGATGGAGAGAATGGCAGTAATGATGACATGTACACTATCAAACTTCTTCTTGTAACAACGAAAATGTACAGAATGGATTAAATACACACAGTGTTTTATTACAGTATAAGATTATGTTACTTTAGAGTTCAAAATTGCTTGAAACAGAAGTTTATTTTGTGTAAAATTGTCCTAAAAAAACATTCCATATTTTGCAAGTGTACCTATATGTATCGTCATTCTTATTATGTTATATGGAAGTCATTAGCAGGCTTGTATGATTTAAATTACAGTTCATATGATCAATTTAAACTTGGTAATTATATTTAAAAAAAATGAATAAATACTACTTGTAAATGTTACGTTTCACATTTTTGTAACGTATTATATGTTATATAAAGTTATAAAAATTTGTTTGTATTGTACTAACATGTGTCCACGGAACATTTATAAAAGCATCAGGACGTGACGATACCATTTGGGTGTTAATATGAATCAAAGCCTGCAGGAATTTGATCTGATCCAATTTAAACTTGATAATCATATTTAAAAACAAATGAATGAATACTACTTGTAAATGTTACATTTCACATTTTTGTAACGTATTTCATGTTATATAAAGTTATAAAAATGTGTTTGTATTGTACTAATATGTGTCCACAGATCATTATATAAAAGCATTAGGACGAGAAGAAACCATATAGGCGTTAATATGAATCAAAGCCTGCAGGACTTCGATTTGATATTTTAAGATGATTTTTAGAACATTATATTACTGTTTTTATCAAATGAATGTAACGTAAATATTGTTTAGAAGAAATTACTACTTATAATAAATAACATATTTTAAATTTATCTGATGCAGTTGTGTTTTATTATGTTTTTTTGTTTATGTTAAATTAATACTTTATAAACAAATCTAGGAAGGGATTTCAACAGAAATATCAGAAATCAATATTACTTCTAAAAACTAACATCAAATGTCATTGTAACATAAAAAAACCAAAATGATTACAAAATAATTGCTGAATGTGGTATTTTATATCAGAAAAACACTTCTGCTCTTGTTAAAACACCATTGGATAACACATATAACAATTATTCACTGCACTAATGCAACTGTTTTGTATACTAAAAAATAAGAAATTATTTGTAATGATTTTAATGAAATTACAGTAACCATAGAAAAATCAGACACTAAGCTGTGCCTCAGAGGTGGCTCCCTGACTTTTTCATATACCACAGACATGTATCTATTCAAAAAATAGTATTGCAATTTGCCAGTCTGATTGGTACCAATTTGTTAAATTTTGGGTCTTAGCTCATGGCCTAATTCCTTTAACAATAAAACTAGATGGCATATACAACCTGTAACATATTGTAAATGGTGTTAAACCCTATAAACTAAATTTAACAACCAATGAGCTCTCATTATGAGAGCCCAACACACTCTATATATATATGTACAACAACATTTTATCAATTGATAATGATATTGATAGTTACATTGTGCCAATGATATCAATAGCAGCTGAATATAAGTTATGTAACACTAGTATATAATAAATTATTAGGAGTCTACAATTGTTGAACACGCAAACGAATATAATAAGAGTCTATTTTCATACTTCAACTTATGTACTTTTTGGCAGCGGAATGTGTAACCCTGTGGTTGAGCATCAGATTAAAGATCAGGAGTCATGGGTGCGAGCTCCACCACGGCACTACATCAACAGTTGGTGTTTTTTCACGGTTAGCTCAGGTTGCCATTGTGTATGTGAAATTGGGTTAGGTGGTGGTGTAACGAGGTTGGAATGGTGAAGTGGGGCAACATTGTGTCACTTTATACATTATTAGCTATATATAAATAATTTTTTATTTAATTATTCATTACATACATTATAAATTGATATTGACTACAAACTCCAGTGAAATTGACTGGGTGTGGTACTGTATTGTCGCTACAAGAACAGTCAATATTAGAAATGGAAACTTAGCGTGCTATCGAAATGATTGCCTTTTGTCTTCTAAACTTCAAATCGCTGTCTAAGCCTCTTTACCCATCCAGACAAATCGTTGTCAAAAGAAAAAGACCTATTCATGAAGTATATTATGCCAAAGCACATCTCATGAATATTTAAATTAGCTGGTGACATAGGTACCTCTACCAATTCCCCTTTTCCGCTTACTGTATAACCAGGGCCTACATATAATATAAATTATAAAAAAATTAGGTTAATATTGTTTTGATTATATTGCCAGCTCTGTACTTGTTATATTTTTTTAATAAAGTATCAGAGCAGCCCTAAACTCGGTTTTAAAAACTATCCATCTGCCAATGTAACATCACTGGGACATTAATTGTTTATATACTTATTTATGTGACACTATTTATCACACTTTCACTGAAACCCTGTATGAACTGTGTATTTGTGGGAAAATGAAAGCTATAACCACGTATTGATTGAAATATGGGCATTTATTATTTTATGCCATTGACTTTTGTATTTTATATTTATTTATATTCATGATAGAGATTCCAAGTGAAAGGCCAAAACTCACCTCAAGAGCTATATACAGAACTTAATAACAGAAAAAGTCATAAATAAAACCGTATATCTATTCAAAATTATTATAGAATATTGCTTTAAGCAGCTTCAGATTTTTTTAAAAATAAAACAAGATCTTTATCTCACCTGTAAACTTTTTATCTGGTTACATGAGGTAACACAACTTGTAAACAAACACAACTGCTTGATCTGTGTAACAATCCTCTGTAGAAAGGGAACAGCTGTCTAACTGCAGAAAAGTTGTAAACAATACAACAGTGCCTATGATTCTGCACCCAAAGGTGTTGCCAATTTCTGAAAGATGGTAGTGAAAAAGATATGTTGTGATTTTGATCTTTTTAGCGGGTTTAACATTATTTTAAACACAATTCAAGTTACATATGGCATATCCAGTTTTATGGAGGAATATCTCTGAATAAATATGAATAGAACCACCGTCCTTCACAAGTAACTGGCAAACTATCTCACATAAAGTTTTGGAGTGAATGGGACTCAAACTTACAACCTTAGCAGTGAGAGGTAAGTGATCTTGAGACGGCACTGTGGACCACTGGGCCATGGAGGATCCGTGTTATAAACATCTGAAGGAAGTTTTTAAGTGTTACAAATTGTAAAATCTTTGATTTTTTCATTAAAAAAACAAGAAATGTCACTGTTAAGTGTCGCATGCCCCCCAAATGGTCTGTGAAAAATAACAATATATTTTATAATAGATAGCGATGTATCCGTGAATATCAATAGTAATGGACTGATGTTTCAGATTAGACATGCAATTTCATACATTAAAGCATGACCTTGACCTTTGTGTAAGCTTGACCTTGACATCTGATGTAATGGTCTGGGTATTTCAACAGTTAAATGCAGGTGAAACATTATCATGACATGCTGATCACTTGTGTCTCCCTAAATGTAAGTTACATATCAATTATTGTTGATCAATTGATAAATTGAGCCAAGTGTTTATGAAATCCATCCATGTATGATAAAGTTAAAGGACAGACTTGAAATCTCAAACAGATTCAAAGTGTGACCTTGACCTTTGCAATTACTATATGCCATCCAAAAAATTGGGGGGGGGGGGGGGGGGCATAAATATTAAAAAATACAGTGAAACTGGAAAAATTCAAGTATCAAAAACATTTTTGTGTCTTTTTCATATACACTTTACTAATGATATTTTCAGCATTATAAACCTGCAAAACTGGAGGTTGTGACGGTCCCTGAAATATAATTAGTATGTGTGACTCAAGTACCAAATCTTTTGTCATTTTGCGACAATGTAATTACCTGATTTCCTCCTCAGTGCAACATATTTTAAACATCCCTGTCGAAATTGTGATGAGATATCAATATGACTGTTTGATCTTTAATAGAGTGGCACTTCCTTAAATTGGCATATTGTGATTTAAAGTGATGTGTGGATAAACACTGGCCTACATTTAACGTTACAAAGTTAACATGGACTTCAGCTGCACTCGGAGAATAAATGTACTTTTCTGATAAATCTGATTTACTTGTTTTATTTGTAATTAAAGACCGCAGCTTGGAGTTTGTTCAGTGGCAGCCTTACAAAATTATCTGTCATTAAGAAAATGTGCCGACTTGTCTGCTCTCTTTGTACTAGAAGATGGGTCAGACCGCAGCGTGGTAGTGTCCACATCGCACACAGAAGGTTGTAGGTTTGATCCCCGGCCAGGTCATACCAAATACTATAAATATGGTACTAGAAGCTTCCTCGCTTAGTGCTAAACATTTAGAGGACAGTTTAAGGTCTGGTCAGCCTAGTGTCAGTATAATGCGATTGGGTGAGGTATCATACCATGTATCTGCAGCATGATATTCCAGTGTGACAGTGCTCAGAATATTGTCTCAAGTAGACAACATCATGATATCACTGAAAAATTGTTGAAAGCGACATTAAACACCATACAATAACATTGTAATAAAAGAAATTTTGTAAATCATAAAACCACTTTAACAACTACCACCTAATGGAGTTAAGGTTGCAATACAACCTGAGCATATTCACAAACTGTTGTTGTCCTTCTCCGTAAAGTCATAAAGAGATTTCTGATGTGTTCGTTTGTTTGTGTCATTTTTATGTCATTGAGGGCTAACAGACAATAAGTAAACTAAACCACTCTTTCCTGGTATCTAGTAATTCTGCATACACAACCAATAACTTTCCCACTTAAATTAGCGATGAAGGACAATGTATTATATCAATCATCACGGAGATTGGCTGAGCAGAGACTTAAACTCACAACTATGGATTGCTGGATTGGCAGTCAGACATGCTACCAAGCTAAGCAGGCTTGACAGAATAACAAATTTAATAGCTATAGTGATATTTTTGTAGGCAAAAATATATTTTATGTTTATTTTAGTATTTCAATCTCATTAAAATCAGATAAACTTTAAGCTTCCAGACTCTAAGTCGTAACATTATAAACACATGATAACCGCACATGATATTGGGATCCCAGCTAAATATAGATTTTTCTTCAATCAAAATAGACTTCCAAATTCACTTTCAAAACCGTGAAAGCCTGGCTCTAATTGGCTGGTGGAAAAATCAATCTGAGGTGACCTTTTATGTGTTGCCATCAAATCTACTGTGCGAAAAATGTGGAAGCTTTAAGATGATCTGATTTTAATGAGACTATTAGTATTTATTATTGTTCCAAGATACATGTATGTTTCAACCTAGGAATTAATTATATTTCAAGACAATTATCTTGAAACTAGCAATGTGGATATGGATGTTCCTACTATATTTTACCAAAAATTAAGTCTAAAAGGGACCATAACTCCTGTAAAATTTGACCAATGAAAAATATTGAACTTGACAATTACCGGTATTTCATATTTGCATACAAGATATTTACATAGACTCATTCAGAAGTTATCAAAAAGAAATCATTTTGATGGACAGACACACTGACGGACGGACTCGCATAACACTTAATGACTTAGTTTATACTAATTTATTTTAGCTCGATTGCAATGAAAGCTTATTTTAACCGCTCTCTAGACCGCTTCCTGAGTAGAACCAGTACTGAGTGTTGTTTTAGGAGAGACATTGGGTCAAGCTAGGGATTGAACCCGCAACTTCTGGTGTGAGTGGCCAACATTCTATCCATTACACTACCACCCATGCAAACTCATAGCAAGGGCATTAACACAAATGATGAACAGAACAAGATGCTACTGAACACATATAATGGTCAGAAATCCCAGAGCTAAGCAAGACCAGCCGGTCAGTTAACCAGCCAACCAGCATGTCAAACCATTCATGTTTTTTTTGTTCGAACCTACTTATTAACATCGATAGTGAAAGCTATTACAATTTAGACAAATCATGCTCAGTCTTCATAAGTAAATCCAGTACTAAATTAAAGTGTCTTGCTGAAGGACACCTCAAATAGCCATGGTGGAGGATCTGATGCTCTACGTAACTGTGTCACTTCTACTCAACCAGTCAGCCAGCCACACAGACATAGAATACTTACTTATCTAACAGAGAAGCTGCCCGGGAGTCGTTAGTTGTGCGACTGTGTTGTTCTGTCTGCTGGTGAAACATAGGATTCCCTGAGATATGTTGTCCAGAATACTGCTGGTTTCCTGTAAAACAAAGTGAGATATACTTTAGTTGTCTTCTGGTGAAACATATGTACGATTCCCTGAGATATGTTGTCCAGAATACTGCTGCTTTCTTGCGAAACAAAGTTAAGATATACTTTAGGTGTTTGCTTAAACACAACTAAAAGGATCAAAAGAAGCCCGGACAGTTAGCGTAAAGTGTCACTCCATAACGGAAATGCCTCCAGTTCATAAGGGAGTTCATAGTAAAATTAAAGTGTCGGTTTCATGGTCATATTTTTTATTGCTGATTAAGTGCAGATATGTCTGTGAGCTAAAATAATGGTAATGTTGATAAATTAGAGGTATCTCTCAGCTATTTCTGTTGATAAATCCAAGGAATTATATAAAGAAAAGAGGCAACTGATTGAGATTGCGTGAACGCTCGAGGATTCACACAAAATCTTGCAAATTATCTTAACTTCCATTCATCTCAGGAACACAAATCAAAATGTTAACACTGCAGAATGAAATTGTCATCAAAACATTCACAGAAATGTGTGTTTAGAATTGTTGAAGTCCTTGTGATTACAACATTTGTATACTGTAGCTAAAATAATGACAAATTATGATATATTTTCCTTTAAACCTCAATATCTTTAATACAAGAACATTTTGCGTAATCAAAACATGTTTAAACACCTAAGATTACATATAATTCACAGTTTAAGTACAATAAATCAGTTGCCTGACAATTATGAATGATTAATTTGCAAATTATGAATCATGATTTTTAACAAGAACATGCACAGACATGTGTATGAGCATGTTAGGATAGAAATCTATGCATTTTGAAAACTGTCATTTCTAGGGTGATTTATTATACAATATGCCAAATCACAAATTGCTAAATAAATATTTAATGCTCATCATTCTACATATATATGCAGTAATAATAAGCAGAAAGGTTTCATTCCTGATAAAGTATGAGTTCTAGAACAAAAGGGCCAAGACAGCCCTATATCGCTCACCTGACTGACCTTGAGTCACCCAACTTCAGTAGATTATATAATATATGCACATTCAAAGATCAAGAAAAACGAGATGGGCAAGAATTTTGATTTGTTTTGAAGATGGTACAGATGCGAAGAAGAGTTCAAACTTGGCAGAGGTTCACACATGGTAAATGTCAGTGAAATTACATTGAAATCAGGTCAGTAGATGTTGACAAGAAGGCTTTTGAAATTTTTACTATAGCTGCCTATATAGTAAACTAGCACCTCACTGTGGCGGTCATGTTTTTTAACAAATCACAACGGCTCGAACAAACTTGGTAAAGGGTCATCCAAGGAACATTTCTGGGAAATTGTTTTAAAATTGATCTGGTGGTTTCTGACACGAAGATTTTTTATGGTTTTACTATAGCTTATATAGTAAACTAACCCCACTCCCAGACCGCCATGTTTTTTGACGAATCACTACGGTTTGAACAAACTTGGTAGGGGTTCCTCCAAGGGTTATTTCTGTGAAATAATTTTAAAATCGAGAAAGTAGTTTCTAATAAGAAGATTTTTTTTAAGTTTTTACTAATTAAACTTGCCCGCCCTGTGGCGCCATGTTTTTTGATGAATCAAGATGGCTTGAACAAACTTGGTAGAGGGTAATGGAAGGAACATTTCTGTGATATTATTTTAAAATCGAGCCAGTAGTTTCTGACAAGAAGATTTGTTAAGTTTTTACTTTAGATTATATAGTAAACTAACCCCAACCCCTGGCGGCCATGTTTTTTGACGAATCAAAATGGGTTGAACAAACTTTGTAGAGGGTCACCCAGCGAACATTTCTGTGAAATTATTCTATAATCGAACCAGAAGTTTCTGACAAGATAAATATGTGATAAATACGGAAAAAAACAGATCCCTCTGTAAATATGTGATAAATACAGTGGAAACCAGATCACCTCTGTATATATGTGATCAATACAGCAGAAACCAGATCACCTCTGTATGTATGTGATAAATACAGCAGAAACCAGATCACCTCTATAAATATGTGATCAATACAGCAGAAACCAGATCACTTCTGTAAATATGTAATCAATACAGCAGAAACCAGATCACCTCTGTAAATATGTGATCAATACAGCAGAAACCAGATCACCTCAGATCACCTCTGTAAATATGTAATCAATACAGCAGAAACCAGATCATCTCTGTATATATGTGATAAATACAGCAGAAACCAGATCATCTCTGTTAATATGTGATAAATATAGCAGAAACCAGATCATCTCTGTATATATGTGATAAATACAGCAGAAACCAGATCACCTCTGTATATATGTGATAAATACAGCAGAAACCTGATCACCTCTGTAAATATGTGATAAATACAGCAGAAACCTGATCATCTCTGTAAATGTGTGATAAATATAGCAGAAACCAGATCATCTCTGTATATATTTGATAATACAGCAGAAACCAGATCATCTCTGTAAATATGTGATAAATCAACAGAAACCAGATCATCTCTTTATACATGTGATAAATACAGCACAAACCAGATCATCTCTGTAAATGTGATAAATCAACAGAAACCAGATCATCTTTTATATATGTGATAAATACAGCAGAAACCAGATCATCTCTGTAAATATGTGATAAATACGGCAGAAACCAGATCATCTCTGTAAATGTGTGATAAATACGGCAGAAACCAGATCATCTCTGTAAATGTGTGATAAATACGGCAGAAACCAGATCATCTCTTTATATATGTGATAAATACAGCACAAACCAGATCATCTCTGTAAATGTGATAAATCAACAGAAACCAGATCATCTTTTATATATGAGATAAATACAGCAGAAACCAGATCATCTCTGTAAATATGTGATAAATACAGCAGAAACCAGACCATCTCTTTATATATGTGATAAATACAGCAGAAACCAGATCATCTCTGTAAATATGTGATAAATACAGCAGAAACCAGATCATCTCTGTAAATGTGTGATAAATACGGCAGAAACCAGATCATCTCTGTAAATGTGTGATAAATACGGCAGAAACCAGATCATCTCTGTATATATGTGATAAATACAGCAGAAACTTAATCCTTGAGATTCCGAGTTCAAAAATACTTTTCTTTTTAGAGATTGTGTCTCTTTCACTAAAACATTGAGATTGCTATAATTTGGGAGTCTGCTACGGACTGTTCTAGTTTGTACAATGTTTTTCATGTTAGCAGGCTTTGGGTTAGGCATACTTTTAAGAAAGATGTTCCCTTCCTATGTCACTTTTGTGGGGTTCAGTTCTCAGATCCACAATCGCACATGATTATTGAGTGTAGTTATGAGTCAGAACAGAGAAGTATGTTTCATAAAACTGTTATCCTTCCTACTTCCTAAGAATTGCTATCAAGTGTCTGCAATTGTTTGAACTCAAATTTATTACTGACAGTTCAATTGAAGTATAACAAAGAACATGTTAAAATAGTGATATTTATGTACATGTATATACAGTCAAACCTGTCTTAAGCAGCCAGCCAAGGGAAAGGGCCAAATTGGACGCTTAAGACAGGTGGCTGCCTACTACAGGGTCATCAATTTTCACCCAGATTAGCGAAGTATTTTTGTATAGTGGCACAATTTCACAACCTCAACACGTTCATCCAAAGTCAAACACTTCCGTTTTGGTGGCATTGTTAACACGCTGACAATCAAAACATTTATGATTTAAGTCACAATAAATCATTTCCAAATTTTATATTTTTCCACAATTAGCGCTTTTTACAAGTGTGAACTTAATAAGTTAATTCCTTATCGTTCGTTAAAAGCACGAACAAACTGCCATTCTAATTATTGTCTCAAACCGTTAGCTTCTTTAATCTTTTTATATGCCGACTTTTTCACAGTTAACGTGTTTACACAAAACACTTTGCTCTGTCTATTTTACCAATAACGCGAGCTAAAAACAGAGATGTGAAAATTATCACGCACTACACTCGTGTTTGAGTCGGAAAAATTCCGATTATGTAGAACACAATAACAGCTTTGTTTGGTTTGAGTCGGAAAAATGGCGATTATGTAGAATACAACAACGGCTTTGTTTGGTTTGTTTACGGCCAATTAAGAAAGTTTAAACTAAAAGAAACTTATTTTAAATTAAAGATATATTATAATTATTTGATTTATTTGGTTTTAAGTACTTTAATTAAATATTAATTCTGCGGCCGTAATGAAATTTTTATATGCCAAAATCGATATTTTACAGTAAAATTTGTTAATTTGGTGGCCGTTTTAGGAGGTTTTTAATGCATTTGGGACCAAAAATGTTGGCCGCTGGCCGCGTCGACCAGGTGACCGCCTATTGCAGTTAAATTATATAGTAAATTTCGACGGGAGGGTCTGAAACTGGCCGCTTAAGGCAGGTGGCTGTTTATAACAGGTGACCGTTAGTACAGGTTTGACTGTATAAGAGTTCTGGATTAATCATAAATTGAAATTTGAGTGTTGATATTACAGTGATTATAACAAATAAATATAATACATATATATGTATATGAGATTGTATGTATGTGTAAATGATTCTGTTATAGACTGAGAATCAGCTAATTAATCCAAATACTAACATAAATTATCTATATTATAAACAATGAATGAATGAATAGGGTTTTACGGCGTACCAACACATTATAAGTTATTCGACGCCAACAGGAAGGAAGATTCCAGGTTTACTCTACATGTACAAAAATAACAAATTAACATACATATTAAAAAAATACAACAATAAATGAATATGCAGAATGAACATAGAACCTTGATACCTGCAGAACTGCAGAGTTTCAGCAAACAAATTGTTCGGCCAGACAGTTTAATTATAATACATGTCAGTGTGAACGCTCAGTGGTTCAATGGAACAAGTGCACAATAGCTCGCTGACATAAACAAGAACTCACTGACAAAAACTTAACTCATTAACTTAAACGAGCGCTCAGTGGCTCAATGCAGCTCACTCAATAACGAGCGCTCACTAGCTCAGTACCACAGTAGCTCAATGTCACAACGAGCATTCGCTAGACCGTCAGCTCACCACATAAAACGATCACTCAGAAGCCCGTTGTTATAAATTAGCGTGTACATACACCTGTCTCAATAATGAGAGCTCGCTGTCACTACTGTAAGTGAGCTTTTACCAGGCAAAACACTATGGAAAGGAGCCAGCATTGATAATTATAACGGCAGCTCAAATTGTGAGTGAATTATTAGTAATATACAGCCAGGTAACCTTTATACTATATCATATCTAAACCCTATATTCTTTTATGTTTTTGAGATGTAAATCTGTCTGTCAAAAACTGACTTTTTAAGAGGCCGCAGGGCTATTTATACCCATTCTAAATGATGTTGCTCCCAGCATTTACATTGGGCTCGAAATATAACGGAACCAAATTGGCATGTTTCTTGGTTGATAATTATTAGCATAGCAACGAAGCTGGGTTCAAGCCGTATTTCCATTTCCGACACGGAAGTAATACCATTTATTGAGTGCTGAGGTGTACTTTATAGATTTTTATTAATAAAATGTATGTTTATCATCGTAGCTTCGTGCTTTATGTCTGTTACTGTCATATATCATTTACTGTTCATAAATATTTGTCTTAGCTGGATCTTATAACTGAAAATATCACATATGCATGTAAATATGAGTAATGAATGTCCTGTTTAGTATAACCATTTCACTTACATGTGTGTTGATTGTTTACTTTGTGATTGTTTCGTTACCATTATGAATTACGCTTTGTGATGTCATGTACCTATATCATGTGTTTTGCATGTTTTGTACTTGTACCGTCTGTTATGTTGAAATAATGTTTCTTTGTAAATCCTTGATCTAAAAGGGAAATAAAGAGTATATATATTTATTGTATTAATGATAAGTGATTTGTTGTGTATGGTCAATCAATGCTTGGCGTCTGTAGCAACCTGCATTTTTTCTAATAACATATATAATAATTATATGATATACCGGTAGTTTGTTTTCTTTCCAGAACATTTTTTTTTTCTTTTTAAAACATTCCAAATTTTTTATACAACAGTGTCAGTAAATGCTTACATGCAGTATAACGTTAAATATTCAAAGTGAGCATTATTTCGTACCAAGATTTAATATTATATTCATCATCAACAGAGTTTTGCGCTGGAACTTGAAAGCTGTTTTGGCACTTACAGTTCAAGAAGGTTATTTTAGAACTTATATGTGTAATACTATTTATTATTCAAATAAGTGTGAATAGAGACATAATATGTTGTTTTTTATTTAAATCGTACTAAAGGCAACATTTACAACCTGATATATAATTTATATAACAATGTGCAACAGTGCAAGTATGAATAGGGTCTGCAGCTAATACGAATGCTCTGCAAATCCGTTGATTCAAACAAGTTAATGCATTGTCTTTTATATTTTACTTTTTTTAATGTAAAGAAGAATCCTAATCAGAAAAAAATTACAAAAAAGTCTGCAAAGCACAATGTAAGTTTGGTTAGTTATTATGTCTATCAATAATAACTTTATTATTTAGCTTATAGCTAAAAGCAGGGC
This sequence comes from Panopea generosa, assembly GCA_029582155.1. Classification (NCBI taxonomy): domain Eukaryota; kingdom Metazoa; phylum Mollusca; class Bivalvia; order Adapedonta; family Hiatellidae; genus Panopea; species Panopea generosa. The sequence goes on along the minus strand of JAPMAH010000026.1, from coordinate 653,924 downwards.
CCGATTAGCTCAGTCGGTTACGCATCTGACTATCAATCCAGGGGTCGTGAGTTCGAATCATCCGCCCAGCAACAGTCTCCGTGATGATTAAAATACGACATTGTGTCTCATTATCATTCGTCTCTCACCACTGATTCAAGCGGGAAAGTTATCAGTTACTTGCAGAGATGGGGTGTGCTCGAGTACTGGTTAATCTCAGGAAACAATGGTTAGCTTAACTGATCGTCTGTTAGCCCTCGATGGTATAAAAATGAAGCTAAATATTCAATCAATCAATTATAGCTAAAGATGGCAATAGCATAGTGGTAGCGTGTTTAGTTATAGACTGGAGAGTCTGAAGATCAAGATTTTTTTCTTCCAGAATGCCTGTGGGTGGCCTAAACATTTCTACGCCAATGATATGATCTTTAAAAAGTCACCAAGTTACCACACTTTTGATCTATGGTAATTGGACAAATACACATTTCAAACATGTATAAATATGCATATACTTAGTTATATTGCAAACAATTTTCGTCGTTTGTACTGGTTAAGTGTGTAACAAAACGTGGGTAACATTAGGTCATCATTAAGCAATTTCTAGATTGTCATCCGTTTTTATCTTTAAAAAGGGGGAAGGGGGGTTGGAGGATTCCATTTATTATTTTCATTTTCAGTTTTGGTTCTTATAAAAAATAAACATAAATAAAATTAGGAGGAGTGGGGGGACATCTGTGGACATGCCCCAAACTCACAGATGATTTTTGTCTGAGATTATGGTTCTGGTGCATTTTGACGCATTATTTTGACGAAAGACATAATTAAACACATTTTGAACAGAATTTATTTTTCAATTTTTTAATAATTTACATAAAATGCCTCTGAAAATTATGTGAAGGTCCGTACCTTTGGACTATTTAGGTAGCTACACTATTGATATCCATGCACTGTTTCTTTGATTGTGTGCTTTAAAAACAGCACGCTTTGGTATTTACAATTTTATTACTAAGAACCCAGTGCATCAGGGCTAGAATTTAACTTTTTTGTGCACTGGCAATTTTGGCCAGTGCCTAAAATTTCAACTGGCCAAATTTGAAACCAACTAGCCAAACCAATTTTCGCAGAAACTTGTAGTCCTAAATGTCTAAATAAACCCAAAGTTAATTGTTTCAAAGCCTGCCTGTTATTTAATATGCATTATTAGCTTTTTTTTATTTATAGACCATGGTATCAAGGTTATTATATATGTTAAGGTACAATTCAAAGCAGTACTTTACAAAACAAAATATTTAAAAAATAAAATTGTCTTTGTTATTTATTATACTACCATAAATAAATGCATACAATGATATATCATAAATAAACACTTTTAACTAAACCAAAATATGAATCATGGATTCAACAATAACAAGCGTACAGAGACTGGGATTGAGACATACACACATTTCTATTTATAGAATTAATATAGCCAATGGCCGTTCGTTTTAAAATAAGATCTAGATCTAGCCAAGGACGATTGTTTAACATGTGTAAATGTGATATAATAGTAATATAGTTTAATTATTATGGATGACCTGTCGATCGCAGTGGTTTCTACAATCGACACACCATTTTGTCATTCTCAAGTTTATAGCCCTGTGTGATATTGAGCTGTCGCTCCCATTTCATTACAGTATTAACGAAAGTATTATTTCTCTTTTTTTCTTGTTGGGACTTTAATTCGTCGGTTCAATGGAGAAAAAGATGTTATTTTATCAGCCACTTTAACAGCTGACAAAATATGTAAACAAAAAATTTGACGGGTTTCAACTTTACTTTTATTTTATAGAGTGAGTGCGCGATCGATCGAACTAGACGCAGTCTACTCATTATGTTGTTGACGGGTTTTAACTTTACTTCCTTTTTGCAGAATGAACTTGAGATCAAAAACAATTGGACGCAGTCTACACATATTAAATATTTAAAACATGTCATTGACAATCGTGCTGCTAGGGGGTAATTTGGCGCGAGAAGCAAAAGAAATTTGGTAAAATTGATAACTCGTTATTTTTACCAGGATAATACTTGTTTATTTTCAAAAATCAATAAAATGAATACAATAAGTAATTTTCTCAACTTGAAATCCACTCGCAAAAAAATGCCAGCTTAAGTAATTTCAACTCACTTTTCAAAATACAGCTCGCATTTTGCGAGTGGCGAGTGCTTAAATTCGAGCCCTGTGCATTATGAGACTCGCTATCCCTTGTTACCATGGCAGTATATAAATTATAAATACAACAAAAAAATGCTAGTTTTATTGTGTGTAAAATGAATAAATAGGGTTTTACAGAGTACCAACACATTATAGGTTATTCGATGATAACAGGAAAGAAGATTTCAGGTTCACTCTATAGGTACAAAAACAACAAATTAACATACAGATTAAAAATATTGTTTTGGAATACTTAAAACTTGTTTATACATTGTTTATACATCCTGTATGATGCTGTATTGGTATACATGTACGTTTATCAACAGTAATATCACTTTTTGCGTTCGGACACCCCAAAATTAATTTACGGATATACACTGAATATTCATAAGTGTCACTGAATATTAACTGACAATCAAAATGTGTATATAATTCAGTACAGTATTGTACTATATGGTAAGTAAAACATACTAGAAATTATCAGCGGTAACTGTTTCTTTATATATAATTTATGCGTGCCAATGTCAGAGGTTGTGTATAATACTCAACACTGTGTAAGATGCTAAAAATAGACTGTTTCATAGAGGTCATTTCAAATTCAATAACAGAAGAGGTGATACAGTTAACCTTAAATTAACATATTTTCTTTCATGTAAGTTTTTTTCAAAAAAAAAAAGCATTACAGGATTAAGATTTATATTATAAATTAAGAATTGTAGATTCTATTGTGTTTATATTTAGATACGAACAATTAGTGTTTTAACAAGTGAATTTTCGGTTACGACTTCAATTTATAACACCTTCTCACCTTAGTGAAATAGATCAGTTGCACGTCACTTAAGAGCCTTTTAAAAAACAAATATTTTACTTCTCCCGACAGCAGATTGGATATCCAAATGATAAAAAAAACTGTCTGTTCATGCCTTATTTAAGCAAGCTAGTTCTCACCTATATAAATTGCAAGCAGAAAAAGGTGCTGACTAATTAACATCTATTACCCGTGTTGTGAGGTGCATTGTGTAACGGTAGAGGTTTATAATAAAACATGTTATGTAACCTAAATATTTGACTTTATTGGGGCGAAAGTTCGAAATATTGCTTTTTTTTTTTTAATAAATTGGTTTCAAACAGGGATATGTCCCCGAATCCAAAACATCAAAATAAATCTCAACACAAACTAACTAAGGGCTGTTCCATTTAAACATACATCCCACCCATGGACGGCAAAATAATTAACTTCTAAGGTGGGAGTGGTATTTTTCAAAAAAAAATATAATGTGGGTGGGGTTAAAATGTATTTCACTTCTAAAGGGGGTGGTTATAACTCTGATTTTAAAAGCTGAAAAAAAAACCTCAAACATGCAAACAATCCAACCTGCAATCGCTCGATAATTACGCGTACGCAATGAATCAGGTGCATCGGGTGCACTGCGCGTATTTGCGTGTCTTTTTGCTCTTTTCCAGTATTTGGGTATTAAATGAGTACATGTGAGTTACCTCCCTTTAAATGGCGGGTAAATATCGCCGATTTTTAACAGTCGACGAAGTTTCAACGTGGCTGACAGATAATGGAATCATGTCGTTTATTAACGATTTTGTCGGTACGTATATTGGTAAACTAATGTCTTATAATGTTGATCGGTTTCTTTCATAGCTAATATGGTATTATTCATATTTGTAATGTATATTCGCGACATCAAAACATTTTAATAATAATGTCGTAGCATAAATTGTAAGATTTTTCTTAGAAGTTCTACTTCAAAATGGTAGAAAAATTGATAAATTTATACACATGTAACACGACGCAAACTATTTTTATACAATGACAATGTGCTGAAATCAGGGTTTTGTATGGTCAATGTACCTGTTTTGGTGACGTTTGGCTATTTATGAATTGTGGAAGTTCTGCTTGTCAGAATAGACTATAACTTCCCAGGTGTCTTGAATACATATACATGCATGGAAAAAGTCAACTTTAATATAAATATTGTCTTCAAAACATTTTAACAGTACATTTTGAAGGACTTGTGTGAAAAACTACCCACTTTTCTTATTACATTATTTGATACGTTCTAAAATAGTCGTACATTTCATAATACACAACAGACCGAATGATTAACCTATATATTCATAGATCTGTATATGCTGCATCATTGGTATAATAGAAAATGAGTGACAGTCAAAATTAAAAGCATAGCCTTGCTTTAAAAAAACACCCCATTCTTATATATATATTTAGCATATTTCTATTAAAAACAAAATTTTGTTTACGTCATTTTCTAAAACCATTTGTTTTATTTGTTGATTTCTTCTCCATTGATTGATCAAGCAACGTATTCAAATAATTTCTCGACCTTTATTGGTCGATTGTGAATAAAAGCTGTCCCTAATATAATGTTTCTATGGCAACCTCTGGCTCAGCTTTTCTGCAGTGTATCTGACATTATTAAATTACCTCATTGAACGATTCCTGATTTGAATGTTTTTTCATTAGTTATTTTTACATGTTCATGTCACAAGTAAAGATTTATGAAGGTAAACTTTTTGAAAATACATGCACTCACGATAATAGCTACAGGTCACTGAAGGTTACCCTCTATAAATGTATATTTCTTTTTAAACAAGCCTCCACTAAAATTCTTGTAATTCTCAAAATATGATGTTAAAATATATTAAAACTCTACAAAATGTGAGAACATGAATACACTAAACAGCAAAATTAAGTTATTTCATATTTGACATTCTATCTTTATAATAATTCAAGTTCAATCTTAGGGTCATTGAAACTGGTCACCTCATGATATATGTACATGTGTTATATTTTCAGTTTTGTAGAACAATGCAAAACATAAGTAAAAGGTAAGCACAATGGGTGTGGTGGTAGAATTAGCTATATGTATCTTCATTGCTTTTTTAAATGGCCATGATGGCAGTTACTCCATTGTAATGTGGTATTGCTGTAGCTTAATTCCTCCATATAATATTAAAAAGAAAAGACATTTCAGCAGTCTATTCCTAGCCATTCATTTTTTCTTAGAAATTAATACAGTAGTACACTGAAGTACTTTGCATAATTGTACGTCCCACACTTTAAATAACCCATATACTGCTTGATTTTAAACTCACTGTGCCCACAGTAGACTTGGAGCATGCAAAATTGTGCAGGATGTGTATTGTTTGGTATGTAAAAAATAATTGCGGTGATCTGGTGGATAGCATGCTTTGTCCAACAACCAGAGGTCCCCAGTGTGATTCCTGCAGCATTAACATATTATGTTTAACACTTTACACTGTGTAGAACTCTTTTTTTTTTTACTGATTACACATAAAAAGCAATCAGAACACAGAACTTGCACTGCTTTCTAATCTGTCAGTATACTTAAACAGGTACTCATTCATGACTTCACTTGGTTTCTGTTTGGAAGAGTCCATTTAAAATGTGTATAAAGGAAATATTTAAATAGCTTTGTATTGTCTATATTCCTTCCGACTGTTCTTTAAAAAATGATTGCTGTGCTCCTACTTTAAAAGCATTTGAAGTTTTTTTGACAATATCTGACCTTATTTGTTTAAAATTTGACGATGTAAAATCAAATATGGCAAAAACAAATTGCTCCCTTCCTACCCACATGAAAAATACTGGATCAGAACACAGCAAATAAACATTTTTTTAAGGATGGCCTTATCTCTATTACACCTTAATACCTGAAAGGCTCATACTTTTTTTTTGAGCCAGTTGAACAATTTGGATTTCATTTATAATGCCAAGAAACGGCAAGTGACAGTTAATAAAGTGAATAATCATCACAAATGTTTTGTCATGCAGTTTAATTAAATTGATATGAAATATTCTAACTATTATAACGAAGCGGATATTGAACTAGATGCTTGTTTATTTACTAATTAACGCTCTTATTTGGTTTTTCATCAAATTCACACAATTTAAAGAACACTGAGGAACGAGGTTTGTCATATTTAGGGTTGGATACCGTAAGCGACAATACGGCTTGTACCGATACCAATGAAATGATATGGCATGTTAACAATCGATTATCAAAATCAGCGAAATTGATATGTTCTATGGTAGGATTGCTGACAGCGGTAGTTTAGTATTATTATCTTTCAATATTGTGTTTATTAAATATGCACATTTTGGAAATGAAAAACTATTTCAAGTAACTTAAACTCTTAAGTCTTTATATTTTTTAGAAGAAAATAATTTTGGGCAATAATGCATTTGTGAACTGGAGAAGTTGGTATTGCCTTGCGCCAGGTTTTAGATGTAATACCAATTAATAAATATGCAACTAACTTATCTCCAGTACAAGATTCTAAGAAATAGTTTGTTTTCTTATTTTTAATAACCAACACATACTTATTTTGAATTTTTATTGAAATTCTGAAATACCAATAAAAGAACTGATTTTTTTTAAAACGCACAATAAAAATGATGTGTCAACATTTAACAAATTTATTTCAGATGAGTACATTGATGGAGCAGCGCTGTTGTTGTTGACTGACGATGTCTTAAAGGATTTAGTCCCCAAAATGGGGCCGTGCGCCTGTTTATGCGCCCTCTTACATTCTGTGAAGGTAACATAAATATGTCATATAGTTATAACATGAATTTAAAAGAGTGGTGTCGGCATGTACACCAAGTTTTAGGTGTTTTTATTTGATGAACTTGATAGAGAGCAATAAGAGTTTATCATGATTGAAACATTGATAATTCACATGGCATTTTATTTTCCCTTTAGTTGACAATTTATCTGTGAATACAAGCAAAAAATCCAAACGATTTTTATATATTTAAAAATACGGTTTTTCAAATATACCATGTATATGATGATGTAAACTCTATGAAGTTTCCTAGGTCAGACGATGATTAGGTACACTTGCCGCCATTAGATAACGAAATGCTGGTTAAAAAAGGAGTGAAACCCCATTCAACAAAAATGACATTTTTTAGTATAAAAATAATGTAGTGTTTTTCTGTCAGTTTCTTTTCTTTATTATTCTCATTAAATCATCACTTGAATGAAAAGTGTTCCATTCAACATTATATCTGAAAAGCTGGCCCTCTTGTTTTTATTATTTGATATAAAATATTAAGTGGGGCTCACAGGACTAGTTCTGTCTCACAGATAAACTTTGATATTAAAATATTTTATAAAGAATGTCTGCATTACAATGTATGTCTCTTTTTTTTACAGGAAACAAAAGGACCAGAGTCAAATCAGCCAGGGTCCGATCATTAGCCAGTACAAGCCAGTAGAGCGATGCAGGCCCTTATGGACCTCTTGTTTTGTTCCTACTGTAATTGTAGGGTTAATCTGAGTTTCAATTGTTCTTTGCCTTTTCCTGTGGTATTAAATATATATTTTATATTAAAACTGTTATTTTCAGTCAGCACCCTAGCTTTTCTTCAGTTTACCTTTCTGACAGACATAAGTTTAATATTTAATACTAATAAAACCAAGTAACTGGGGTAAGCTTTCATAACGCCAATAAATCTGAATCGACCCTGCTGCAGTTTAAATAACATACTAAAGCCATTGCAAAACTTCGCAGAAACTGGCTTCTTTGAAGCTCACCTGAGCAAAGCTCAAGTTGAGCTATTTTGATTGCCCTAAGTTTGTCACCCCTTTCCATCCATCTATCTGTGAACTTATTATGTGCACTCCAACACCGTTGTAGCTATTATAACCATATCTAGGACTAATGCTTGACGTGGCCAAATTTTGTAAGTGTCAGAGTTATGGCCCTTTAATTATCAAACTTGACCTTGTACACACTAGCGCTCGCAGTTTTCATTTGATCTGCACCAAATTGACACATCAGTTATATAAACATAATATCTCGGGCAAGTTTAGAACATAATTACATTCTCTAAAAGACATAACAAAGCATTGCATTCAAGAGTCGTTGTGTAGAGTATTTTTCAAAAATCCAGGATAAATGTCCAACATTGTGTGAAAAATGTCCTTCAAGCATTTCTGGCTAGTGCACATCCATCTCGATCATGTATTTCACTATTGTTAATCAAATTTTGAAATAAAAAACAGCATCACACATATATGCTATTGGCAAATGCTCGAAGGTCCCTTTTCACATAAATTTGAAAAAATTACTACTTCACTTAGTCCGTAACAAACTATTACAAAGAATTGATATAAACTTTTCTTATTCATTTCATCATGATGATATACAACTTAAACAACAGTACAGCATAAAAGTGAATACAAATGATTTCTTATTCATTTATATAATGACTTCAAAAAGAAATGCTCAACTGTACTTTTAAATGATCTTATTCTATAACTAGTATAAAACAAACTTCTCAGTTTAGAGTTATAAAGTATAACAAGGTATATATTGCATTAAAGGAGAATCAAAATTAAAACAAAATCATAAAAGCACATGGATGCATGGAGATTAAAGTTAAGTACGCTGTGGAAAATGTCATTATAGTGTGTCCCTCTTTACAGTCTGTCACTGTTTCAGATCTGCGATGCATGGAGCTGTAAAGGGCCTTGCAACTGTAACTAACAACTGTCTGGTTGATTCTGACTTTATACAGTTGTCATGTTATCAAGCCTCATTTATGTCACACAACCTAAGCTCGATCTGGGTATATCTGACGCTGTTCCAGTAACATTTACACGTCAAACTAGCCTAACAATGGTGGAAATGCCTATTAACTTCAGCCTGAGGAAGCCCACTTCCTAACAGTCCCAAAATTCACACATGATTCTCCAAATTAACCTTGGCATTTTGAATTTTAGAACTACATGTATTCAGCTTGTAAGTGATCTAATGCATTTTGACTGAACTGACCTCATAGTTAAATCAAACACACGGCACAAGGAAACGGCAAGTCAACCTGATGGATAAATGCATGGTTAACTGCTTATTGTTGGACCAATTACAAATCGGGCTAAGATTATGGTGATCTATCAAATTATAGTTCATAATGTTAGATAAAAAGATATTGCAAATTTTTAGTGGCGCGTCCAGTATAGTTCTTTTTGTCATTTAAAACTAACACTTTTATAAAAAAATGTACTGACAAAGGTGACATTTATATATATTTGCAATCTGAAAATAGTTTTTCAGTCCATGGATTTGCATTATCATTTTCAATTTATATCAATAAAATGTTTTTTTCAGAATTGTAATATTAAGTTTTCAAAAATCACTTCTAGGGGGGGTTGTGTTCAACTGTAAAAAAAATATAATTGAGGGCCTGATTAAATTTATTAAAAATATAGAGGGGGAGGGTCCAATTTCAAAGTGCCTTCCATGGGTGGGTTGTATGTTTAAATGGAATAGCCCTAAACGTCAATACCACGTTCAATCCCTTCATCCTTTTAAGTATGTCGCCAAAATAACGTGTTTTTGTCTTCGACACCATGTACATGTATTAAAAAGTACAGCGTTTACATAATATTGTGTTATATGAAAAAACAGTACTAAATACAAAAAATAAACTGTTTCAAGATTCCAAACATAAAATTATCAATTTTTGAGATACGGCTGACTATGACTACATGTAACCTTTTTTTAAGCGCTATCTTTGGAATATGCCCTTTTGGTTAATTTTGGGACATTTATTTTTCTATTGTTTTAACTCTAACATTTTAAGATACTGATTTTAAGTCGCAGTTTATACATTCTACTAGTTGTTGTCTACATTTTTAAAATATATTTCAAGTTCTCTTGTGTCTCTGTTAAAGAATCATCAAAGTTTCAATATTTATTCGATGTCATTGGTTTTTCCAACTTAATTCTACTAGTCTGTTGTGGACATAGGAATAAATATATTCAAGTTTATTAACATGTTTTGCTAATGCGTCAAAGCCGTTTGACAGCTACATAGAGTCATCTGGGTTGATACCTTTGATATGTTAGGCCTGTTTTTTACTACATACTATTTATTCTTCTTTTATCTCCTCCAGATCAGACTTTAAAACAACTTTGAATGTATTTAACTTATTGTTTTGTTTCTGCAGCATCAACTTTTAACACTGGAAAAGCAACATTATTTTTGAGAATGCTCATATTGTGCAATAGATCAGTATTAAATCTTGAAGTTTGTAATATTGAGTTTCTTTAGGAAAATGATTGGTTGGTTGCAAAGGGGGATTATTGAAGTTCTTCTATATCAGTAAGGTTACCTTCCAGAAATTGATTTAAAATATAGCAATCTTGTGCGTATTTGTCAGCAATTGAAAACTTTGAAGATTTACATCCGTGCTTTAAGATTCCAGCTGGTGGATTGTCACAGTGACGGCTTGTAAGGCCAGTACATTCTGATGGAGGGTTAAAGTTTCCTCGCCCTTGACTGTAATGAATAATACTTATATAAAGATTTTTAGGTAAATTATGTAGTCCATTATCCAAACAATCATGAATCACGGTGTCTGTTTTGTTCACCGTCATAATTCCATCAGACTGTTTTTACCACACCACTGATTGCGTTCTGTTTCTAAAATTGACAAATCCAGATAACTCTGGTTTGCATATTCAGTATGACTAGTTGGATTGTCTCCCTTATTTACTGGCTGTATGAAGGGTTTGAACTGATTTCAGAATGTTTACCCAGTTTTCAGAAAAGTTTGCTCATAATCGAAGTCAGAGCTATCAATAGTTTTGACAGAGGTTTAAGTGACAACTTTCATATTCATGATCAAATACCTTAGAAGTCTCTTTCGGATGTTTACTTCCTTACTCAGTAGCTATCAGCCAGGTCACGTGATCATACGTCCATAACTCGGGCATTGAAAATCCCCAGCAGTCTTTTTCAGTATAATTATATATAATCCGTAAAAAACGCTCACTTGTGTGTAACACAATTTAATCCGATATCAATTATATGGCTTTTGTCTTTTATGTTTTACGCTACACCTTAATTAATAAGATATTTTAGACAACACTGTTTTTGTAGTCCAATTGTAAATAAAACAATAGAGATGTCCATTTGTTTGAGAGTCAAACCATCATACACACGTCACAAATTTTACAACCCTCAATCTGCATTTTAACTTTGTCATTTAGCACTTTTATTGAATATGACTTTTGAATAAACCAGCTAGCACAAGTAATATTCATCAATCTATATTGATATTATTTACCATCAATTTTAAGCATACATTTTCCATTATATGTACATAGTCGAGTGGTCTAAAATGATGACCATTTACATCCCTGAAGTTGCGGGTTTGAGGCCATTTTGTTCCGAGCGCTATTTATGAGAAAGTTTGCCATTTACTTACGAAAAGACAGTGGTTAAAGTACTTAAAGGCTCATACTGATGTGTTCCTCCATCAATAAAACATGATATGACATATATATATATATATAACCTATCAGGTGTTGAAATGGTGTTAAACTCATTGTATGTATTAAGTGAAACAGCAGGTTTGTGAACCCTTAAATGATTCAGTGTGATGTAAGTGTGTATAGACAACAATCAAATGATTATAACACTGAATTATGTATTTGAAAGTGATATAATAATTATTAGATATTAAACTGTTATATACATACAATTACCTAAATGTTTACCATTCTGGAGACACTATCCAGCACTTTGGTTCCTCACCGACACATTCCACAGTGATACAAAGTTACATCCAGACAAAGGCATCATTATATGGCAGACTGCATGTGACATTACAGAGAAGTCAAGAACATGTGGAGGTATGGCACATCTTGCACATATGTATACAACTCTGTGCTGGAAGTTTCTGGGGGCTGTATACTCACAACATGACAGCACCCAACTGCAAACAAAATGTAGACTAATTACAAAATATTTAGTGGCCAACTGTGAGTGTAACATGTCAAGGAACTCTATTTTCTAATTGTAATCCTTTTTTACATTAATTTAATCAATCCCTTTATATCATAAACTATATTTTTATTAAATATACAGTGTATAATAATACCAATACTATGTCCAAACAAACTTGACAATTAATTTCTATTATAGTACTTTCACTAAGGTCCAGCTTTTCTACAAATTCAAAGTTGTCTTTAATAAAACACTAGAGTATGTTAATTGGTGTTTTAAAATTGTTCATCAACATCATTCTATAAACATTCCGCATGCTGAACATTTTTATTGCTTATTTATTTAATTGTTTGATCACACAATATGCAACTTTTTTAATAACATTGACCATCAAAATACGGAGCTCACATTTCTCAGCGATTCTTCGACTAGGAGTGTATAACTTAGTCAAATCTTTTCAAAAAATCCTCATTTTTGTGTTAATGGAAGCTGATGCTTGTACAATAAAGAAATGCAAGAGATAAACTTTTAAACTGCACCTTTAATAATGGCCTCCTACACCTGTACACTATGAAGAAAGCAAAAGTGTGTTTTTTTAACAGTTTCTCCAGAGATTCACACATTGCTGTTTTTATAATTTTACTTTTATAGTTTGGGGTTTAATGTTTTTTTTTTGTTTATTTTGGTCTTTTTTTTGTGTCTTATAACTTGTAATCAAACAATTATCAGCTTTTACCACGAGACACTGCAGTATTTGGTCTCAGATAATTTTTTGCACGTTACCTCGGAGATTGACAATTTTACACTTACACATTTGTCACGTACACAAAACATGATGTTGAAATTTCACACCTTCTGTATTTATGGTCGTATGGTAAAGGATATTTGTTGAAATTTGATGGGCCCAGAGAGCAAGTGGTCGCTTATTTCATGTATAATTATGAATGAAATTTGTTGGGGGGGGGGGGGGGATTTAATGTGGTTGCTTACATCTGGGGGTTGCTTATAACAAGTGGTCACTACTGCAAGTTTGACTGTATATTACTTTGACTGAATCAACCAGGACAGATACTTTCTTGTATAAGTGGTATAACTGATCTGATGCGAGAGTGATTATTGTTCCACAAACTGGCCACTTGGCATTGTTTGTCCAAGTAAATACAATGTAACACAATGTAGCGTTTAGAGATCATTCGCTTGTCTAAGGTAAATGGCAGTCCTGGGGAATAAATTGATCACTGATTGGATTATCGACTTGTTTGTTTGACAGTCTTGCTTCAGGTCAATTGAAATTTAATGGAAAATTTTAGCAGAAAGTTTGAGCCAATGTACATACATACAAAGTGGGATTAAATAATTTAGAAGATTACAAAAAGGAAAAATAATTCTTTAAAAATTAAACCACTAACCAGTGCTGTAGACTCCCCAGACACAGCAACTTGTCAGAACCAAATCATCACAATCTTTAGACTTTACTCAAGCAGAAACACACCTGAAAATAATCATAGCCAAATAAAGGATTAGTTCACATAGCAAATGTATCTAGATATATATTGTGTTCTGAATGTCTGTCAATCATGGTCAATTCTGATAACAACTAGAAATATGCCCATACGACACATATGTTCACTATGTGCTAGTATTGGAAACTTTAGACGACTTGAAAGACAGACAGAGGGATGGACAGGGGTATAACACGCAATGCCCCATCACAATTCTTTTAGCAAGTTCTCTCAGCAAAGGATAGAAAACACATTCTTAACAGCTCTAGTTTTTGAATGTTTATGTTAAAATGGAATATTACCAGACATCCATGCCATTTTAAAACTTTAAATATGCTGATGCATAAATTTGTGTCTGCTTTTAAAACACATTGTAAAATATATAGTTTTGTATTAGCTGATCATGTTGCTATACTGAACTGGTCATGGTCATAATTGCAGCTCACTTACTTTTCAAGGCTCAATTAGCTCAGTTGGTAACACGTTTGAGTACCAATCAAGGGGTCATAAGTTCAAACCTGGCGACATTCTCAGTAATGACTGTATACGTCTATACGACATTGTGTCTCATTATCATTGTTTTCACACCACTGATTTAAGTGAGAAAGTTATCAGTTACTTTCAGAGATTGAGTGTGCTCAAAATTTGGTTAACCTTTTAAGATCCCAGGAAACAGTGGTTAGGTTAGCTGATCATCCATTAGCCAGCCTTTGAATGATGCTAAATATTAAATCAATCAATCACTTACTTTTCATTCTCTGCAGCATATCATCCATAACAAGAGGCACATTTTGGGCTAAGTTGCTCACCTGATTTCACCTGTCACTTCTTTTCAAATTTTGATATTTATCTGTGTTCACATGGTATTCTTATGTAAAATCACAATCCTCTTACTGGACCCAAATTATACCTGGCCACTTTATTTGAACAAACTTGAAACCCCTATTCATAAAGATCATTCAAACCAAATATAAACTAATTTGGTTCAACGATTCCTACTAATAGGCATCATTTATGCAAAATATGAATGAATTTGGATCATCAGAGATTTCGATATTTTATCTTTTTTTTTATTTGAACAAACTTCATGTAACAATGCCTTTACACAAAATCTGGAAAAAATCTGTAAAGCGGTTTCAGAGAAAAAGTCGTTTGATGCAAAAGTTAATGATGGACACAGGGTGATCAGAATAGCTCACCTTGAGCTTTGTTCAGATGAGCTAATAAAAATAAACATAACATTTACAAATACTTTATAGTAAACAAAATATTCATTCTCGTTTTAAAATAACTGTTATTTGTAAATTTCTCACTGGGAAATTAGAATTTCTTGCTAACTGATATCTTATACAGTGTCTTATATGTTGTTAAATCACCAATATACTCAGTTGGCGACTTGTGCAAACAGATAAACACAGGTATGTATACATATTACTACTGTCTCACCATAGCTTTCATGGTAATATCAGTAGAGCATTTGCTTAGCACATGGAAGGTGTGGGTTCGAGTCTCTGCTGAGGTCACATATATTTCATTGTAATTTAAAATTACATCTGTATTGATCCAACAAGCAATTACTTTCCCCTCATGCACAATATGCTACATGTTTCAAGGGAAGTAACCCATCTATCTGTCCTTTTAAAATGGTCAGCATCAAAAACATATGAAAGCTTGCAGAGCATCATCATTATGGCTGTAACACAGTATAAAAATAATAAGCAAACAAACCTGTCAGATTTATGACCATAAGCCTCTGTTTAGAGTACAATAAACAGTATAACATTTATGTTATGTGTCTGACTATCAATCCAGGGGTCATGAGTTTGAATCCCAGTCCGGCAACAGTCTTTGTGATGATTGATATATGACATTGTGTCTCATTGTCATTCGTCTCTCACCGCTGATTCAAGTGGGAGAGATATCAGTTACTTGCAGAGATGGGGTGTGCTTGCGTACTGGTTAACCTTTCAGAATCCCAGGAAATGGTGTTAGGTTAACTGATCGTATGTTAGCCCTCGTGATATATGTAGTACTGCAAAAAAAAAAAAAAAAACTTTGAAAGAAGTTATGTAGTATACAACTTACAAGCATTCTCATGAATGCAAATCACTCAACACATTTTCAGAAATGGTATAAAGAAAAACACTTACAAGTAATGTACACTTAACAAGCAACAAACTTTGAATGCACGACATAAGTGTAGGGTCTCATGAATGAAAGAACACTGTATGTACTGTGGATTGCCAACAACTTCTGATAAACACTGTTATGCACCTTGAGGTCAGAACCTACAAATAAACAACTTGGATAATGATATTGAGAAAAAAAAATCATTGTAAATATTAGAAAATTATATACAAAAAACAACAACTGAAAATTATGTTTTGGGCACTGCACAAGTGTGCAAAGTTTAAAACTATCTTCTGAAAATAACCAGTTATGCTCTGTACAAGATAGCAAATGGGATGACAGTAGTGTAGTGGATATAGTGTTGGCTGCTTATCCCAGAGGCTGGGTGTTCTATCTCCAGCTCAACCAGGCTCCTGTTTCACTAACATATTCAGTAGAACCTCGTTGGCTCGAACATGGATGGCTGGAGCACCATATATAGCTTGAACCGCTTATCTGGTTCCGGCTGATTTCCTATTTTGATGTTTGTACATGTATGGTATGAGGCTGAAAAATCATTAAACTGGAACAAAATGACAATATGTGCATATTCTAGTTAGTTTTACAAAATTAAAACCAGAGGTTGTAGCGAAATAGCGTCATGAAGACATCTCCACTTGGTAATCATGCATCCTAGCAAGTTTCATAAAATTCCAATCAGAGGTTGAAATAGAGCTGAGAAGAGTTTGGTCACAGACAGAATGAAAGGGCCACAACTCCATGAAAAATCATAGAACTTGAACACAAACATAGCAAATTTCATAAAATTCCAACCTGAGGTTGTAGAGAAATAGCAGACAATAATTTGGTCACAGACTCAATGAAAGGGCCATAACTCCGTGAAAAATCACTGAACAGGAACACTTAGAAAATGTGGGCATCTGCACTTGGTAATGATACATCCTAGCGAGTTTCATAAAATTCCAACATGGGATTGTAGAGAAATAGCGCTGACAAGAGTTTGGTCACAAATAGAATCAAAGGGCCATAACTTGGGTGAAAAATCAAGAACCGGAACACAAAGACAGTATGCGCATCTGCACTTGGTAATGATGCATTCTAGCAAATTTCATAAAATTCCAACCAGAGGTTGTACAGAAATAGCCCAGACAAGAATTTGAGCGCAAAACAGAATCAAAGGGCCATAACTCTGTGAAAAATCATCCAGCCGGTGTAGTATAATGTTACAAGACAAACACAAGTTAGTTAAGCTTTCTGAAAATTATTAAAAGTTGGGATGTTACACCAGAACAAAGATAATATGCGCATCTGCACTTGGTAATGATGCATCCTAGCAAGTTTCATAAAATTCCAACCAGAGGTTGTAGAGAAATCGCCCGGACAAAAACTAAGGGACACACAGACGGACAGACACACGCACACATGGATGAAGCAGCAACTATATGCTTTCCCCCTTTGGGGGAGCATAATAAAAATTACTCCAATAATGCAAGCTGAGGTATATTTTACATGTATACCAGTCTATATCCATATGCAAGCATTTGTGTAACTGGTTTTATAATTTATACAAAAGTGTCGCCATACAAAATTTCGCTTCAGCTATGTTCTAATGTACATTTTACTGGGGAGAAAAAAAAAGAATATAAGCATCTTTATCTTCTATTGTTAAATAAAATAACAAGCCAATGAAATTGCAACTGCTGTGTTCTCAGGCTGACAAACTAGGTTTGTGAAAAACAAACATTACAAACAACCTGGATAACAAATGATCATTTCAAGGTCTATTTACTAGTACAGTAGCCGGGCCCAATTAGCTCAGTCGGTTACGCGTCTGACTATCAATCCAGCGGTCATGAGTTTGACTCCCCCACCCGGCAACAGTCTCCGTGATGATTGATATACGACATTGTGTCTCATTATCATTCATCTCTCACCACTGATTCAAGTGGGAAAGTTATCAGTTACTTGCAGAGATGGGGTGTGCTTGAGTACTGGTTAATCTCAGGAAACAGTGGTTAGGTTAACTAATCGTCTGTTAGCCCTCGATGGCATAAAAATGACACTAAATATTCAATCAATCAATCAATCATACTAGTACAGTACTTTAACAAAACCAGTCAACAACCAAATCAGACCCCTTTACTGCTGCTAGTAGTAATTATAGAATGCTAAAACTGTTCAGATGAACATCTCATTTATAATGTTTTTCTTGATTGCCCCTTTTTCTGTGAATGGCCCCCTGTATTCATGTGAACTGGCCCAGATTGCCGGTCCCCTTTGCTGCAATCCTAGATTGCTCACTGTTTAAATACTTAAAAGCTTAATTCTAGGAAAAGCAACCAGGTGATCATAATTTTAGACTGGATCCAGTAAAACTGCATATGGTTTCATTGATATTGATTATATATAGCTAAATAACCAGTTTTTATGTATTTAAGTAATATGATGGTGAAGCAGATGCCAATCTGCCTCTCAAACAAAAAAACTCACTACCGGTTCTATTCAGGAAGTGGACTCCCTATTTTTTTTACTGCCAACCTTAATTCTTTTTGTTCATCAAAATGATTTCTATTACACTACAATGTCATGTTGTGATTGAATAAATTAATTTGTTTGCTGCACAATATCCAACATTGGCACCCAAAGTGACAGATTCTGCCTGAAGTAGACAATATCCAACATTGGCACCCAGAGTGACATATTCTGCCTGAAGTAGACAATATTCAACATTGGCACCCAGAGTGACAGATTCTGCCTGAAGTAGACAATGTCCAACATTGGCACCCAGAGTGACAGATTCTGCCTGAAGTAGACAATATCCAACATTGGCACCCAGAGTGACAGATTCTGCCTGAAGTAGACAATGTCCAACATTGCCACCCAGAGTGACAGATTCTGCCTGAAGTAAACAATATCCAACATTGGAACCCAGAGTGACAGATTCTGCCTGAAGTAGACAATATCCAACATTGGCACCCAGAGTGACAGATTCTGCCTGAAGTAGACAATGTCCAACATTGCCACCCAGAGTGACAGATTCTGCCTGAAGTAGACAATATCCAACATTGGCACCCAGAGTGACAGATTCTGCCTGAAGTAGACAATATCCAACATTGGCACCCAGAGAGACAGATTCTGCCTAGAGTAGACAATGTCCAACATTGCCACCCAGAGTGACAGATTCTGCCTGAAGTAGACAATATCCAACATTGGCACCCAGAGTGACAGATTCTGCCTGAAGTAGACAATGTCCAACATTGCCACCCAGAGTGACAGATTCTGCCTGAAGTAGACAATGTCCAACATTGCCACCCAGAGTGACAGATTCTGCCTGAAGTAAACAATGTCCAACATTGGCACCCAGAGTGACAGATTCTGCCTGAAGTAGACAATGTCCAACATTGCTACCCAGAGTGACAGATTCTGCCTGAAGTAGACAATATTCAACATTGGCACCCAGAGTGACAGATTCTGCCTGAAGTAGACAATGTCCAACATTGCAACCAGAGTGACAGACCCAGAGTGACAGATTCTGCCTGAAGAAGACAATGTCCAACATTGGCACCCAGAGTGATAGATTCTGCCTGAAGTAGACAATATCCAACATTGGCACCCAGAGTGACAGATTCTGCCTGAAATAGACAATATCCAACATTGGCACCCAGAGTGACAGATTCTGCCTGAAGTAGACAATGTCCAACATTGCCACCCAGAGTGACAGATTCTGCCTGAAGTAGACAATATCCAACATTGGCACCCAGAGTGACAGATTCTGCCTGAAGTAGACAATGTCCAACCTTCCCACCCAGAGTGACAGATTCTGCCTGAAGTAGACAATGTCCAACCTTGCCACCCAGAGTGACAGATTCTGCCTGAAGTAGACAATGTCCAACATTGCCACCCAGAGTGACAGATTCTGCCTGAAGTAGACAATATCCAACATTGGCACCCAGAGTGACAGATTCTGCCTGAAGTAGACAATAGTCCAACATTGGCACCCAGAGTGACAGATTCTGCCTGAAGTAGACAATGTCCAACATTGGCACCCAGAGTGACAGATTCTGCCTGAAGTAGACAATATCCAACATTGGCACCCAGAGTGACAGATTCTGCCTGAAGTAGACAATGTCCAACATTGGCACCCAGAGTGACAGATTCTGCCTGAAGTAGACAATGTCCAACATTGGCACCCAGAGTGACAGATTCTGCCTGAAGTAGACAATGTCCAACATTGGCACCCAGAGTGACAGATTCTGCCTGAAGTAGACAATGTCCAACATTGGCACCCAGAGTGACAGATTCTGCCTGAAGTAGACAATGTCCAACATTGGCACTCAGAGTGACAGATTCTGCCTGAAGTAGACAATGTCGAACATTGGCACCCAGAGTGACAGATTCTGCCTGAAGTAGACAATGTCCAACATTGGCACCCAGAGTGACAGATTCTGCCTGAAGTAGACAATGTCCAACATTGGCACCCAGAGTGACAGATTCTGCCTGAAGTAGACAATGTCCAACATTGGCACCCAGAGTGACAGATTCTGCCTGAAGTAGACAATGTCCAACATTGCCACCCAGAGTGACAGACCCAGAGTGACAGATTCTGCCTGAAGTAGACAATGTCCAACATTGGCACCCAGAGTGACAGATTCTGCCTGAAGTAGACAATGTCCAACATTGCCACCCAGAGTGACAGATTCTGCCTGAAGTAGACAATGTCCAACATTGCCACCCAGAGTGACAGATTCTGCCTGAAGTAAACAATGTCCAACATTGGCACCCAGAGTGACAGATTCTGCCTGAAGTAGACAATGTCCAACATTGCCAGCCAGAGTGAGAGATACTGCCTGAAGTAGACAATATTCAACATTGCCACCCAGAGTGACATATTCTGCCTGAAGTAGACAATATCCAACATTGGCACCCAGAGCGACAGATTTTGCCTGAAGTAGACAATATCCAACATTGCCACCCAGAGCGACAGATTCTGCCTGAAGTAGACAATATCCAACATTGCCACCCAGAGCGACAGATTCTGCCTGAAGTAGACAATATCCAACATTGGCACCCAGAGTGACAGATTCTGCCTGAAGTAGACAATATCCAACATTGCCACCCAGAGTGACAGATTCTGCCTGAAGTAGACAATGTCCAACATTGCCACCCAGAGTGACAGACCCAGAGTGACAGATTCTGCCTGAAGTAGACAATATCCAACATTGGCACCCAGAGCGACAGATTTTGCCTGAAGTAGACAATGTCCAACATTGGCACCCAGAGTGACAGATTCTGCCTGAAGTAGACAATGTCCAACATTGGCACTCAGAGTGACAGATTCTGCCTGAAGTAGACAATATCCAACATTGCCACCCAGAGTGACAGATTCTGCCTGAAGTAGACAATGTCCAACATTGCCACCCAGAGTGACAGATTCTGCCTGAAGTAGACAATGTCCAACATTGCCACCCAGAGTGACAGATTCTGCCTGAAGTAAACAATGTCCAACATTGGCACCCAGAGTGACAGATTCTGCCTGAAGTAGACAATGTCCAACATTGCTACCCAGAGTGACAGATTCTGCCTGAAGTAGACAATATTCAACATTGGCACCCAGAGTGACAGATTCTGCCTGAAGTAGACAATGTCCAACATTGCAACCAGAGTGACAGACCCAGAGTGACAGATTCTGCCTGAAGAAGACAATGTCCAACATTGGCACCCAGAGTGATAGATTCTGCCTGAAGTAGACAATATCCAACATTGGCACCCAGAGTGATAGATTCTGCCTGAAGTAGACAATGTCCTGAAGTAGACAATATCCAGCATTGGCACCCAGAGTGACAGATTCTGCCTGAAGTAGACAATGTCCTGAAGTAGACAATGTCCAACATTGCCACCCAGAGTGACAGATTCTGCCTGAAGTAGACAGTGTCCAACATTGCCACCCAGAGTGACAGATACTGCCTGAAGTAGACAATGTCAAACATTGCCACCCACAGTGACAGATTCTGCCTGAAGTAGACAATGTCCAACATTGCCACCCAGAGTGACAGATTCTGCCTGAAGTAGACAATGTCCAACACTGGCACCCAGATTGACAGATTCTGCCTGATGTAGACAATGTCAAACATTGCCACCCAGAGGGGCAGATTCTGCCTGAAGTAGACATACCCAGAGTGACAGATTCTGCCTGAAGTAGACAATATCCAACATTGCCACCCAGAGTGACAGATTCTGCCTGAAGTAGACAATATCCAACATTGCCACCCAGAGTGACATATTCTGCCTGAAGTAGACAATGTCCAACATTGCCACCCAGAGTGACAGATTCTGCCTGAAGTAGACAATGTCCTGATATGACTAAAACATTTTTATTATTGCTATTCAGAACAGTACAATGAATCTTCTATGTCAATTATATATTAATTAAGTTAACGATTAAATGTGGTTAACATATAAATATGAAACAAGACAGTGGAGTATTGAAAGCAATACATAAGTCCCCTACCGATTGACAGGTAGAACTTTGTTAACATACACAAAGTGTAAAAGTGTTTGGAAGGACTTGTTTCTGTAAATGGTGATATAAGATTTGCAGTGCCATGAGAAAAATGTGATTGCTGCCATAGTAACCACAATTTTTTTGTCCACTGAAAAAATAATATGCAAAATTTCACATAGTTTTGATACTTTTTTAGTAATATTTCCGGATGACGGAGAGTTTTGTTGCCATTGCAACCACAATTTTTGTCCGACTGACAAAATTCAGTAACCTGCATTATCTCCTTATTGCCCTCTATCTGCATTCAAAGTTTCATGTACCTAGCTTGGATACTTTTTGAGTAATCTTTCCGGCCGAACACCAGATGGAAGGTAAACCTAATAGTCCCCTCCGGTGAAACCGGTAAGTAACTAATAAGGATTTATTTATGTCTCTGTCTTGGTTTTCCAAAGCTTTACACTCATAATCAATTGTATCTGGGTATGATTTGACTGACATGTGTTTTGTTTTGTGTATCATTATTACACAATGTAAAGAAATCCAGATGGAAACTTGAAGCTTTGCACATGTGCCAGATATTGTAATTATATGGGCATCCACGGAAATATGCATATCACGGTAAGAAAAAAACATACCTTAAAATAAACGTCTTAAACCACTATTAAAATTCCCAAAGGACTCTATTGTAACATTTTTGTCAACCATACTGTGAAAATTCAAAAGTTGCAGTATGTGATTGTGCTCAAATTCTCCACTGGTTCAAGACCTGCAATTATAAACCAAAAAAATGTTGACCAGACTGTTTTTTTTTTTTTTTAATTCAATGACGAGACCTGTCAATTTTCGGAGTAATATTAATATGTCAACAATTCGCCAATGATACCATTCGACCCATTAAGTCTAAAGTGACACAGAATTGTCTAGAAATCTGGTATCAGCATTAAATTTTCAGTGGTGATTTCTAAAATATTGACCATTTAACACATGGTTAGAATAAATAAATCATTGCAATATAAAGAGCTGTAAAAAGAACAAAAAGGGAACATTATTTTTACT
This sequence comes from Panopea generosa, assembly GCA_029582155.1. Classification (NCBI taxonomy): domain Eukaryota; kingdom Metazoa; phylum Mollusca; class Bivalvia; order Adapedonta; family Hiatellidae; genus Panopea; species Panopea generosa. The sequence continues at coordinate 630,768 of JAPMAH010000026.1, read as the reverse complement.
ACTACCTCTTTCATCTGTATGTACAGAGTGTTAAAGGGAGATAAAAGTCGCGCAAGTCCTGAACATGTTTTTTTTTGTAAACAAATGCACTAAAAGTACCAAAATATATAATACAATTCAATCATGCCCAAGTAAAGCTGTAATACATATGTATATCTGCACCAGTTCTAAAATAATTCAAGTTTAAGTAAAACATGGTATTGGTCGATATTCTTGCTATTGCCTTTAAAGGAAAGAAACAGTGCTATACCTGTCATAGAAATGTTTGTAATAACTTTGTCATTTGTGGCCCTGCAGGTCTGAAACTTGCATAAAAACATTTTCAAGTGTAGTATAACCTAAAAGTACAATAAAAGCTTATAAATAAATAAATAATAAAAAAAATATTAATAAAAATCAATAATATTATCTCCATGAATTTTCAGTTAAAAGTTTAATTTTGAGGTAACGGTAATATGGCATCATGAAAAAGAGTCAACTTGCACTGTTTGATGCCAAAATCAACTGCAACACTTGATCAGTCATGTAATCACATCATTTTCTAAAGAGAAATAGCAAAACCAAGCATAAAACATATTTCACATACATGTGTAACATCAAATTTCTGCATAGCTCCTCTCTGAAAAAAAGTATGCTAAACTCAAGTCATGTGCAATTGGTTACCAGTTCTTGGATATTATTGACATCTTTATTAATGCAGAAACAAACATTGTGAAACAAAGTTTGTGAGTAAAAGCCCCAGACAATTCACATGCTCTATTATCATTATTATATAATATTTGTAATAACAACTTGGAAAAATATATATCTACTAACAGATTTCAATCAATATAAATCAACAATGAAACAGTGTACACACCAAATCTGGGAAGAAAAATAACTACTTTAAACATGTTTTTTTGTGTGTGAAAAGCGAAATAAGAGACAAGAGAGGTAAATGGTCTAATATTAACAAACAACATATCATCAGTCTGGACAAGGAGACATTTAATGGTGTAATTACTTCAGATGATAGTGACATGCAGATGTTTGGGACTGTTCAAAGCCAAGTACCAGCTTCTACCATACTGCAACTATGACAGTCTAAACTGACACTGATAGAACAAGAGTTAAATGCAACTAAACGCAAAAGTTTAACCTGGGTGTCTGCAGATGACGGCGATGCCGGGGTCATGGCAATAGCTCTCCTTGGACATTCGTCCCGGCAAACTCAAAAGTATGTTTCAGTTAAATCATATGACAAATCAGTGACTTATATAAACATGTCTCTGGGCAAATATAGGAAGAGTGAATATGAAAAGGTTAAGATGCATTATAAATAGCCATGTAGTATAGTAAAGGGGTAAAATTAGTCCACTCAAAATGCAATGAAATATGCACATATCTATTTTCATGTGGATATATTATCTAGCCTAACAAGACGAGTTATAACAGAGGGACAAAATGATAGGGACTATTTCTACGTCTATCCACTTTCCTTGGAAAAGACAGGGGGACAATTAATTCAGAGTTTCTAAGTTTATTCTTTAATCAACCAATGAATGCCTTGCTTTCATTGCAAGGTGGAATCTGAGTGACTGCTCCAAACAGAAACTCAGTTGAATGTGACCTGAAAAGATTTCATATTCTCGGCCCAGTTCATGATTTCATGATTTTTAGTTTAATAGAACAGTGTATATTGATAATCTAATTTAGTCATGGTCACCTGGTACAATTAAATTATTGTAAGCGAGCCATCATCTGTCACGTACCCATGGTTATGTAGAGCGACGCAGCTGGGGAAGGTTCACTGACGAGACCTGTCGGTGTTTTCGCTCAAACTCTGAACCTGTAATCTGTTAAGCTCGAGTCTTTCCACAATATATTCTGTGTCATCAAGGCCACAGGCAACTGTCCTCCAGTCCTGGGATGGCTCCTCAACCTAAATATTCACAAACATTTTTTGCATTTCACAGCAAGATTTACACCAACTAAGGTACAGGTTTTTCTAGTTTAAATTTGTTTAGTTTTTGTTATTTGCTACAAAAATTCTTACAACTACGACAATTCACGCTCAATGTCTTCCGAAGAACCAGTATTAAGCGTATGCCTGTAGTGGTTTGCTCAAGGGTGTGACACATGGCCCTGGTGGGTATCGAATTTACAACCCTCAAATTTTGTGACTTTTTTTGCAACTTCAAAATTTACACTCAAGAAGTTCATAGACTTACATTGATTGAATGTTTAGCGTCATTTTTATGCCATCAAGGACTAACAGATGATCAGTTAACCTAACCACTGTTTCCTGGGATCCAGTACTCGAACACATCCAATCTCCGCAAGTAACTGATAACATTGCCACTTGAATCTGCGGTGAGAGACGAATGATATTGAGATGCAATGTCGTATATCAACCATCACAGAGATTGTTGCAGGGTTGTGATTCGATCTCACGACCCCTGGATTGATAGTCAGACATGTAACTGACTGTGCTTATCGACCAAAGGAAAGTGAATCTAAATACAACCTTTTACGTATGTCAGAGGAACATCATCTAGACCAAACGTTGGTATATCTACACGAGTCCACGACAGTTTGCCTAATAGTCGATAATCTCTGGTCTCATCACAGGCACACCAGGGAATGCTGCAAAGTACCATTGTATTGTAGCATATCACATCGCATTGTATTGTAAGGTCATTGTATTGTATTGTATAATCTTGAGAAACAAATTAATCAATCTTTATGTTATATAATATTATGTACCTGTCATAATTTTTTTTTTGTTGATGTTTTTAAAAAAGTTCCTTGTTAAACTCATATACTGAGCAGGCAACCCACCTAACAAAATGATTTCCAAAATCTCTGATTGACACATCAAATGTCCCTTGTAACAGATACAAGCAATTTGACTGGAGTCTGGTATTAGTCTATAATACTGGATGCTGCAACTATACTGTAAACAGCTACTGTATGATGATTATTTTTCTTATAAACAGACTCAAATCAAACTGCTTAAATATATAGAAATATAATGCAAGCGTGTTGCGTATCTGTTGCTTTCCTATTTCAATCAGATAGTCTATATTATATGGCATACCAGTACTACTGGCTATACTGGATACTGCAACTGTTCTGTAAACAGCTACTATATAAAGATTCATTTAAGGATTAAAAGCCAAATTTTGAGTTTTCATTGGGTGATGAAAAAACAATAAGCCCGTTTAATGGGCTTCTCGGCAACATTAAACAAGCCTTGTTTTTCATCACCCAATGGAAACTTGCCTTTTAATCCTTATATTTACATTATATTCTCCAGCTATTTAAGATAAAAACTATTACTTTGATTTTGCCATTTTGATATCTAAAAAGCAAATTATA
>JAPMAH010000026.1:608908-626908 GCA_029582155.1 Panopea generosa | reverse complement strand
TTTTTGTTATGAAATAATTCAGTGGACATAAAAAGAAAATTGATTAAACAGTACATGTATGTATAATTTGGATAATCCATTTATATCAATAAAGACCAAAACCAGTGACTATATAACAACAATACTTTATGTGATGCATATTAATTGAACAAAGAGATTTGATAATGCAATTGGTTGATAAGTATGTTAATACAGCATAATTAGCATATCATTGTTTTGAATTACTCAATTTAATGATCTTTTTAAGATATTTTAAAAAATGCGCAATAGTGCTCTTTTCCTCCTTCAGCTTTTAATTCAAAACTTGGTTAATTGCAGATTTTAGTGTAAAGATTAGTAATATTTTGCATAGAGCTTTATCATGTAAAAATTTTTGTGCTTTACATTAATTGATATGCATAAAAAATGAAAGAATCGATAAATAATATAATTCTTTTAGAATGGCTTTGTACAAGTTTGAACGTTCATGTAGATGTTTTGTTTTATGACGTGTATATAGATTAGACAAAAATAAAGATAATAACTATGAAATGAATGGTGTTTTGCAGAACGAAAATAAAATTATTTAAAGAAATATAAAGGTACTGAGATTACTTCATTAAGTTTAGTAATTCGTTCTGAAATAGATATTCTAACTGCAAACATGTTTCATTTTGTGTATTTTTCTGTTTGTTTTATAGTCATCGCATTGATATCGTGTAATTAACTCAATACAAGTTAATTATGATAAACCAATATCAAATGTTTATAAATCTTACAGCATATTGAATTTAAACGTTTTCCTAAGATCAGTAAAGAAATATGTAAATCTGTAAATCTAATAATCCTTGGAATAAGCCAGTGTTTATTTATGACCTTAATTACCGACTACCCCTGCTCTGAGGCAAAACTTGTACTTTTATTGGAGGTAATAATATAATTTGCTACGATGTATTTGAGTAATTATATTTCAACACAAGTTTGTTGTTCATTTTTTTTTAAATTAGTTTTTTCATTAACATGGATATTCAGAAAAATTGATAACAAATTCAAATTTTATAAACAGTTATAGAACCGGAGGAAAAATGTCAGCGGTTTTCAAATGTGTCTATTTCTCAATTATGCGACGGCTTTATTAATTAAATGTATTGGTAATAATTCTTTAAACAACTTAATATTTTCTTAACTTACTTACAGTTTTAAGTTTAATTTTTCAAAAATAGATTTTCTTGTATATTGTCGAAGTGGTATGCGATTCATTAATCTGATGTAACAACATAATCTTATGATATTATAACACAAGGTCCTTAAAAGTTGTTAAAAAAGAATTATGGTCAAATACCATTTTAGGCTTTATTAAAAACACATGAGCTAATATACAGATGTCTGTTTCAAACAAAATTTTATATAATTACATAACCATAATAATTTTCTTTTAAAAACAACAGCATAAAGTTTAAAATATCATTTGAAAATCAGTGCACTTTTCCCGTTAACTCAGAAAATAATGCGTCTATTGACACTCGTGTCGTGAATTCGAATCCCTGCCCAGCACTAGTCTCTGTGATTAGTGGAGCGCGTGGTTTAGTGATAGAGCACCGAACCCATGATTGGAGGGTCGTGAATTCAATCCTCCGTCACGACTATGTGTGGTGTCCTCGAACAAGACACCTTTTCCGCATATACTTAGTACTGGTCAAACCCATGAAGACTTCGAGCGTGATTTGCCTAAGTTATAAGAACTTGATTCACAATCAAAGAAAAGAGAGTTTTTGTAATGATTGATTTACGACATTATGTCTCATTGTCATTCTGTCTCTTTCTTATATAAGTTTATATAATCAATTAACCGTAATAATTTTATTTATTTATAGTACCACAAAATAATAAATCTTTATCTGTTGATTGAAAATAAAATAAACTATAACAAAGTATACTGAAATTTGTAATTAAAATCATAAATCTATGTTATATTTTTATACATTAAATTTAATCATATGATTTTAGCGTTCAAGTCAAATTCAATAATTTCTTTTTTATACTACACATCAAAATCACCAAAACGCTCTTATCAAAACGAGGACATATATAAGAAATTGTCAAATTGTACCCGAGGGCATATATAACACGTTACACATACTTAATTTTAGTGTTGGAGCGGAACAATACCTGTATGTTTTATCGCGGTCTTTGGAAAGTAATTGGATTCATCTCCAATATCATCAAACTGCGCAGGAGCATTTTAAATAGCAAATAACTCTTGAGAAATGTCTGAAATAGTCCAGTATGTTCCCAATTTGTTTTTGAAGTTGGTTTTGTATTGTTTTGATGGAGAATATTATAGTCATTTTGATTCCTGAATGTCTTTGATAAATGGACGAATGTTACAGGAATAATTGGACAAGCTATTTTTAAGGTTGGCATTCTAATATTAAATTTTATTGCAAAACTTTTAATTGCAGCAATTACTTAATTAAATTGAATAAAATTTGTTTTTAAATTATAATGTATTTTAAACTCTTCATATGTATAAAATTCTCCTGTTTTTTTTTTTACAAGATCATTCATAGAATCAATACCATTTTTATACCATTTCTGGTAAAAAAATATCTTTACGCTCACAATTTTAATATGTAAGGATTAAACAGGAGGCCCAAGAGGACCTGAACATTCTACTGGCAACAGATGTACAGGACCCCCATGCAATGCTACATGTAAAATATCTTAGGTCTAGGCCTTGAACGTTCAGAGAAAATGTTGTGTTTTTAAAATTTTGCTTAAAATGTGTTTATAAGCGCTATGGTGCAGGCATTGTGGTCAAATGATGCTGGTTCAAGAACTCTTCTGAGATCTTGCGGTTACATAAATGCTGTGCAAGTTTAGTTATGATTCAATAAAAAATGAAGGTGCTATCACGTCTACAACATTTTCCCTATATAACTTTATGTAAAATGGTGACCCCTGTGGTGTCCCCAAATTTGACCCCAGAGACCCGATTTCAAAAAAAACTTTTAGGGGACCCCAATGCAATGCTACATGTAAAATATCTAAGGTCTAGGCCTTCAACTTTTAGAGAAAATGTTTTTGAAATTTCACTTAAAATGTGCTTATAAGCCCCATCTATTCTTGGTCCTACATCTGGTAAATATATGCTCACTCTCCCTGTAAAGCGCCAGACATAGCATAAACACATCTTCTGATTCAATGGCAATAGAGTTAAAGTGTTGACTAGCATGTAGCAGCATTAAGCAGCGTGCAAGTATCAATTTTTTCGTGTGAAAATGCCGGCTACTTCCACATGACAAAATTGTCATGCGTTATTTTATAACATTGTTTTCTGATGTAGCAAACATCTTTTTGTCACCTAGAACGGCACCTTCCAAGTATCAACAAGAAAATTGGTTAATGCTGTCTTGCCTTTTGGAAAAACCTTAGAGGCATCTCTATTGCTGAATTGGTTGTCCTTTATTGATATTACAGATCCACAATCCACTATACAAACTTCTTTTATTCATCTCTGCATTATAGTGTACATCAAAAACCACAATAATTCTAAAGCTATTCTTGCATTGCAGTATCAAACGTGTTTTTGGACAGATCTCCAAACGTTAGGTTCTCAACACTTACTTTGTTAACAATCATCATAGCATCACCAACACATACTGGTCTGTGTTGGACATGTTCCTTGCAAGTGCAGATTTTTTGTTTTCTTAAGGATACCATGACAGTTAGCCAATGTCAAGGTTAACGGTCCTGGTGGATTTTGAAGTAATTCCTTCACAACCAAATGTCAGCTAGATGCTACTAAAACCATATATCCAAAGAACTGGTAAGCAACCTCGAGAATGCATTCTTTACAAAATATTTTAATTTGTTTTCTGAATGCTCTCGAAGATATTTAGGTGTTTCCTTCGCAATATGTCGTAAAACTAATTATATGGATTTTCTTTCAAACAATTGTGTTCCTGATAAAGCATATATAAAGCATTCTCTTCCCTTTCCTTATCACTTAAAAGATCATTACAATGGCAGTAGACATTGCTGTAGCTGTTGATAAAAGAGCACAACCATTTATTCTCAAGTATATTTCTTGGTCTCAATTGTCATCCTTTTGAATGATCTATGCTTCAAGAACAACATGGATAAATCTTAAATTAGCTAGTAGGATCGCATTTTGTCCATACATCTGTCTGTCTGTTCGCATGTCCGAATGGGTTTTGGTATATTAGGTAGGATAAGTTTATTTTGACAGTTGAAAAACAGATGCAAATAATATGTAACTGTTTCTAATCACTTAAAAGATGCTTTGATATGGCTAAAGAAATCACTCAAATACCTATTAGCTTGAATGTCTGTCAACAATTTCTATAAATCACTCCTCAGATACTGCTCGATAGGTTTTCGCCAAATTTTAAGTGAAGCATTCTTACGCAAAGTTTGTTCAAATCAAGACCATGGTGCCAAGACTGGACCCGTCCCAGGGGCTTATCAGTTGTTTTCTTATTCAAAATTTCAACAATATTCTTCTTGGAAAGTGCAATACCTGGCTTTGATTTTTGCAATAAGTATCTCTCAGGTTTATTTATGCCATGATCATAGGCCCTGACAACAAGAAATCGTAATTTAATAAAGTCTCGGTAACTGATCAGCCAAATTCGTTTTTATTCAGTATAGATATCCCTATGAATAAGGGTTTCAAGTTCGTTCAAATGAAAGGGTTAGGGTTCATTGGGCCCCTTAAGACCCGGATCATTGTTTAATCATAACAATTGGGACGACTGTGTCCTTTAACCCTTATCCTGTAGACGTTTGGTTTTATTAGAATATACACACTGTAGTTAAGGGACTGAGTGCGTATATCTTCACCCTGCTATAAAAAATGTATTTCTTTAAATAACATTATCAATTAAATACAGACCAGGGATTGGCTTGCATTCAGCAAAATATAACCAACCAAAAAGTTGATATTTTGACATGTTAGTTAGATACCCATGGAGCTGAATGTTTTTCTGATCTAATTTTGGAATTATATCTTATTCATCTTGAGAACTCAATTGTTTAGTAATAACAGTTGGAACTGGGTCCTTTAACAGTGATCTTATGATCTCCATAAAGTTTCAGCAGGGGAATAAAAAGGGATGGAATTGTGGATTTTCAAAAGTATCATCTTGAGATCTTGAGCATTGTTTAGTCATAATAGTTGAGCCTGGGTCCTTTTAAGAGGAATAAATATCCATAAGGGACCAGCCGGGGTAGAAGAGAAGGGATTAATGTTGTATGGTGTTAAGTGTCACTTTCAAAATTGTTTCAGTCATATCAAGATGGTGTCTACTTATATCATACAATATTATAAGCATTGTCACACTGAAATACCATGTCACAGAAATATGGTATGATACCCACTCAGTCACATTACACTGACAACAGGTCGACCAGACTTATTCTCTAAATGATGAGCACCAAGTGAGGAAGATTCTAGTACCATTTTAAATCTTTGACCTGACCGGGGATCGATCCCATGACCTACCACATGCCAGGCAGAAGCTCTATCACTAGACTACAACTTCTATTAGAAAAAATGAAAATGTGAATTTTCAAAAAGCTTCAACTCAAGAACATAGGTCAAATGTTTTCATAGTTCCTATAGAATATCCCTATGATAGAGTTTTCTTCATTCTAATAAATGGACTTTGGTCTATTGAGGCCTTGTATTAAAACACTTTTATAGTAAATATGAGAATGCTTAAGGTAAATATAGCTTTTTTTAAATCTTCTGCAAGTGGTATGTTGTATGTCAATTAGTTGATAGTCCTTTATCAAGATTGTTCAAACCGGGTTGCTGGGGTGAAATTAAACGCTTCCACAGAGGTTAACTTTTACAAAGTGTTAATAAGCACAATGTATGGAGTTTGAATATTTTACATCTAGTATTGTCTGGAAGCCTTGTATAAAATTTGATCACATGGGGATGACCATAATATCTATGGTTTGATGACACCCCTTCATTTTTGACAATTCTGTCCACTTCTTAGAGTGTATCACTATGCATCTTCAAACTGTTATATCTTAATCAAACAGCACCCAGTGTCCTCCAAACTTGGCAGAACTCATGACAATGTTCCATTGTTCTCGAGAAATCTGTAGAAAAAAACATGAACATTTAAAGCATTTTCAAAACAGAAACATGCATAACCAATTTACATAGCTCTAATTTCTCAAGGGTAATAATTTTACTACTGTCATGTAAGGGAGGTAATTCTGAGACCTAATGAAGAGCAGACCAGTCCATCTCAACTGATTGAAACGTTTGTTGCTAAAACTTGCACAATTTCTCTACATAAAAAAAACATCTTTTGTTTTTTCTACTGTAAAACTTTGATTATAATCCGCAGTTTTTTCCCAATATTTAAGGTCGAAAACAGGGATGCGTATTACTAACGTATAGATAAAAATATATTTTATATTTTATTTTCAGGTCTCGTCAGAGTTTCCCCCAAACTTTGCGATCATCAACAAAGGCCAGTCAACAACAGTATTTCTGATGAACGGAAGTTTTAAACGTCTTACATGCTTTATATTTTACGATTTCTTTTTAATAAACACAGTTTATAAACCCTTTTTGGTATAATTGTATATTCTGTAACTTCCAAATGTGAAAACAATGAAACTTTTTGTTAAACCGGAAGTCTTGTACTTATTAACTAGACTGGTGCAAATATTCAAATTATGTTAAATTCAATATTTTTACGCTTTAACTCTAACATCATTCTACTGTAATCAGGTGTAATCATTAACTGGGTGAAATATTGACTTGTTTTCGATATAATAACTTGTAGTTTGAGTAAATAGTGATTGTTAGTTTAATTTCATTCACTACGGAATGTTCTCTTTTGATTTTGATAGTAAAATAAAGGAATTAGGTTCGGTGCTATTTTTGTTGTTGACAGAAAAACGCGCCAATCTGTCATCTTATGCAAGCAGTGTTTTGTTGATGAACAGATCCACCACTCAAAGTAATTGATTTAAATTTACATTCACAGATACACAAAAGAAATATCAAACACACCACATTCTTTTCTAAATCCCAATAAATTGCCTTCTTACTTAACATATCAGAAATAAAACCAAGTTTACCAATTTCCCGAACCTACATTTTCAAAAAAACATAAGCAGTGAGCCTTCCCTCAGGCCTTTGAGGCCTTTGATTTACAATTATGAATTTCATGTTTATTGATTAAAAATAAAAAAAACAAATTTAAAAATTTGTGACAACAAAATTGCGCAGGTGTTCGGCAGCGCCAATTTGACTCAACCCACTTGTATTTTCCTCGTCCTTTACTGCTGTCAAATTATCACTGTTAATTGATACTAATTGACATCTCTTTGATCTTGAATTAAAGAGTGTGAATACTGTTTGACAAGTGGCAATAGTGACACGTTAGAGTAGATTTTGATAACCTGTTGGGTGAGAAGGGGTTGAGAATGTGTTATTGTTGCTCGACACCAAAGGAGATGACTGAGGGTTTTAATGAGTCAGATATCAGAGACTGCTGAATGATGCAGACACAATGAGAGGGTGATTGCCCCTTTTTAGGAGCCAAATATTTCTAGAAAGATGCAGTTAAAAAAAACTGTCAATAGTTTGTTTTTATTTCCCTTTTATTTTACCCAAATACACATACACATAAAAATAATTACGGTAACACCATTTTATACTAGCCAATTTTATTGTCTCTAACACTCTTTATATATCACATCAAAACGTTTTACCTACGTCTTTTACGCAGCACACCAGTCTAGATGGTGTTACTCCATAAATAACCAATCAAAATTTATCTTTCACTTTGGTTCGGATTTCAAAATGGCAGAAGTAGTAAACAACTGATTCTTGTCTGCGGAAAATAGACGTATACTAGCTTTTTTTCACTGGTATTGGCTTCAAAATCACCTGCGGATTATACTCGGGTGCAGATTATACTTGAAAAATACAGTAATCACAATTCTTAAAATTGGGGTCAGAAATTGGAAGGATACCCAATTTACTTAATGGTGGTTTCTGAAAACATGAAAACTAAACAAAACTGCACCAACATAGTATCACCAGATTATGAATATCTCTTTTTCTGATGCAGTTAATGCTTTGAAAGTGCTAATATGCCTTCTGAAATGATTATTCTATGTTTTAATTAAATTTGTTTTATTTCATATGTTATAGTGGGAGACAATCAAAATAAAACTAGACCTATCACTGAAGGTGATGAATACCCCCGAACGCCGCCATGACAGAAAATGGTTAACCATTGTATGAAGTTTTATTAAATTATATCCAATAGTTTTAAAGTTATGCTCCAGACAAAAAAAATTCTTAATAAAAGAGAATGTTATGGATTGAGTTTTTTGTATTGTTAATTTTTTTATGGTTTTGTTAAAATTAAAAACGGTCTTTTTAATTATTGTGCAGTGTACAAGCTTTCATGGCAATCAATAAATGTTATACTTTTTCGAGTTATGATGAGGGACAACAATTTTATGGATAAGAAACAAACAAGAGCACTAGGAATACAATATCGAACCTGCTTTGCTCAAACTCCATGTATTCATCAACTTGGTTCTTTCATGAACTTTATTAAACTGTTATCACTGATGGCTTTAAAAGTACTTTAAAAGTACTGCACCAGACAAGGGAAATATATCAAAGGGCAATAACTCTGTAATTAGCAAGAATAGAGTTATGTTTCTTGTACATTGCACTTCCTGTGCTTATATTCTACCATTGTATGAAGTTTGATGAAATTCCATCCAGTACTTTAAAAGTAATGCTCTGGACAAGGGAAATATATCAAAGGGCAATAACTCTGTAATTAGCAAGAACAGAGTTATGTTTCCTGTACAATGCACTTCCTCTCATTATATTCTACCATTGTATGAAGCTTGATGAAATTCCATCAGGTACTTTTCAAGTTATGCTCTGGACAAGAAAAAATATCAAAGGGAAATATATCAAAGGGCAATAACTCTGTAATTAGCAAGAATAGAGTTATGTTTCCTGTACACTGCACTTCCTCTCATTATATTCTACCATTGTATGAAGCTTGATGAAATTCCATCAGGTACTTTTAAAGTTATGCTCTGGACAAGAAAAAATATCAAAGGGAAATATATCAAAGGGCAATAACTCTGTAATTAGCAAGAATAGAGTTATGTTTCCTGTACACTGCACTTCCTGTCATTATATTCTACCATTGTATGAAGCTTGATGAAATTCCATCCGGTACTTTTCAAGTTATGCTCCGGACAAGAATAATATCAAAGGGCAATAACTCTGTGATTATCAATAATAGAGTTATGTTTCTTGTACACTGCACTTCCTCTCATTATATTCTACCATTGTATGAAGATTGATGAAATTCCATCCAGTACTTTAAAAGTAATGCTCCGGACAAGGGAAATATATCAAAGGGCAATAACTCTGTAATTAGCAAGAATAGAGTTATATTTCTTGTACACTGCACTTCCTGTCATTATATTCTACCATTGTATGAAGTTTGATGAAATTCCATCCAGTATTTAAAAGTAATGCTCCGGACAAGGGAAATATATCAAAGGGCAATAACTCTGTAATTAGCAAGAATAGAGTTATGTTTCCTGTACAATGCACTTCCTCTCATTATATTCTACCATTGTATGAAGCTTGATGAAATTCCATCCGGTACTTTTTAAGTTATGCTCTGGACAAGAAAAAATATCAAAGGGAAATATATCAAAAGGGCAATAACTCTGTAATTAGCAAGAATAGAGTTATGTTTCCTGTACACTGCACTTCCTCTTATTATATTCTACCATTGTATGAAGCTTGATGAAATTCCATCTGGTACTTTTCAAGTTATGCTCCGGACAAGAAAAAATATCAAAGGGCAATAACTCTGTAATTAGCAATAATAGAGTTATGTTTCTTGTACACTGCACTTCCTGTCATTATATTCTACCATTGTATGACGTTTGATGAAATTCCATCCAGTACTTTTCAAGTGATGCTCCGGACAAGGAAAATTGCAACGGACAGACCGACCGACAGACCGACCGACCGACAGACTGACAGACTGACCTCAGGGTGACTCCAATATACCCCTCAAAACTTCGTTTGTCGGGGGTATTAAAATTACATCTTTTGTTTATAGAGACCTCTGGAGTCGTTGTTGGAGGTTGTTTGTTACATTGTAACTATTTATTGAAAGTGTCATTTTTTAAAAAAATCTTTTATGCGTTATCAAGTCATTGAAAGTGTGGCCCTTTAAAATAATTAAGCATGTGGGTCTCAGTTTTCCATTTAATGATAGTGCTTAATTGGTGCTTGTCTGTCAATTAATGTTGTTGTTGCTGATTTAATTTTCTGAAATTGCTTCAGACCTATTATGATAAATAATTACATTTAATTATTATATCAGAGAAATATTGCATTCAAGTTGTTTTATATTATTTGTCTCTTCCACCATTTCATTTTTACAGTTTTGTTACTCAAAAATTTGTTGAATTTTGGGTATAAAATATAATAAAATATCAGAAGTACACAGTATATGTTATTTCATAACGGAAGTCATCCAAAGTAATAAAGATTCTCGTAAACTTCTTAATGCCGACTATGCATACACGAAGAAGAGCCAGTCGAAATCCACAATAAGATGGGAATGCTCTCAAGGAATTGACAAGTCTTGCAAAGGTGCACTTATCACTGATATATTGGTATCGAGCAGGGTATTCGATAAACATGGTTATGATGAGAAATGAGTATGATGCTCGTTGTATATTACGATTATTTTTTTATCATTTCATTTTGATAACCAGCTATACTGTTTAATTAAAATGAGTAAAACTGATACTTTGTCACAGTATTTATTTGTGTTGTACTGCTTATCTTTCTTTCAATACTAAACTTCTGAAAACTTCCCCTCCATTTTGCCTTACTACAGTTGATGAAAAAAGGAACTACACACAATTCTCCAAATATAGACTTAGCCCTGTCAATAATGTTTTCAGTTGACGGGATTTCAATCAAGGTGATTTTGATAGCCCTGTAAATTTCATGAAGGGGATTCTGATAGCCCTGTAAATTTCATGAAGGGATTTTGATAGCCCTGTTAAAATCAGAGGGAATTATGATACCCCCTGCAAAAGTGTGAAGGGGATTTTGTAACACCGTCTTTTTTCAGTGAAGGGGATTTTAATCAAGGGGATTTTTTATATACACTCGTAGAATGTATTGTTGATGATTAAATATACGCCCATACCGTATATGGAATTATATGATTTTTTAATAAATCTGCTATTTTTTAACAAAACCTTGTCTTTAACTTTTTATTTCTGCTTCCAAATGAACATCATTGTTTGTAGTTATTTACCTGGTTGACTTATCTGTTTATAATCTGAATGTACACACACTGCAGCTGCCCAGGTGACACTGTCCAAATCTCCAAGAACTGTACAGTTAACTGCTGTCTGTTCCTGTATGGGGATAAGTATATAAGACTAACATTAATATAATTGTCAAATGTTTGTGGAACAGCGAGGGAGCAGTATACTTTGTGGTGAAAGAAAATCAGAATATCAGTAAATATGTGAAACACACAAAAAAGTTCAAAAAAGCTAATTAAAGGGCATAAAATATTTGCAATTCAAGAAAAGGTTTGATCCAAGAAGATTACAAACTTGCGTGGAAAGATGGTCTGGTATTAATTCCAGCAGTCAACCAACCACACTGAAGAGAATAACAAAAGATGTTTATGATAATGTTAACATACAAGACAAAAAGTCAGCCATTTTACTGTGTGGAGCAGTTGTTATTATTATTATTATACTGAATTTATATAACACTTTTTTCTTATATGAAATACGCCATAAAGTGCTTTACAAAACAAAATGTACATACAGTGTATAAAACAAAGACATATTCTAAAATATCAAATGAAACAACCTACTTAAGAACACATTTTGACAAGCAGATAGCATTTGGATGATGTGAGAAACTAAATTTGCTAAATGTGGCTTTATCTTTACAAACAAATTGAGACTGGTCGACGTAGATCATAGTCAGCAGATATCAACTTGTCAGTAGCAGTGTGTCAGCTGGACACTTAAATTGGTCCAAACGACTTGTAACATCTGTTGATTTGTTTGAAAATATCGCCTCTATCTTGCAAAATCAATGCAATTTTGTAGCAGATAAAGCAACAAAATTTGCAGAGGCTAGTTTTCACCAAGCCATTGTGCCAAGTCATCGAAAACAATGAAGCCTGTGGATTTGGCAGGGGTTGTTCTATTATAGCCGGGGTGGATTCCCAGAATATCAACAGTCTGAGATATACAGGGGAGACAAATCCAATGCAGCCAGCAACTCAAGTCAGTATAACAATAACTGAGTAGCAAACAAAACATAAGAAGGTGATTGCAATGAATGTTGTAAGCAAACTCTGTTCTCATAGTGATGCTGCAAAATGTAACAAGGTAGGAGGGTCCAGTAAAAATCTGAAGGATAACCAGTCAATAGGTAAAGCTCATTACTTGTATTTCTTTTTAATTATCATTTCCAAATAGTAAGTTTATAATATTCTTCTTAAAAAAGAAAAGAAATAAACGAAAAAAAAAAAAAAAAAAGGAAATACTAAAGTACTGAAAATAAATATTATTACAGCTGAACCACCACACGGCATGATATATTATAGTTGAGTCACAACACCCCGTGATCTATTACAAATAAGCCACCACACCACCTGATATATTATAGCTGAGCCACCACACTGCCTGATATATTACAGCTGAGCTACCACTCCACCTTATATATTACAGCTTAGCCACACCACCTGATATGTTATAGCTAAGCCACCACACCGCCTGATATATTATAGCTGAGCCACCACACCACCTGATATATTATAGCTGAGCCACCACACCACCTGATATATTATAGCTAAGCCACCACACCGCCTGATATATAATAGCTGAGCCACAACACTGCCTGATATATTACAGCTGAGCCACAACACCGCCTGATATATTACAGCTGAGCCACAACACCGCCTGATATATTACAGCTGAGCCATCACACTGCCTGATATATTACAGCTGAGCCACAACACTGCCTGAAATATTACAGCTGAGCCACAACACGGCCTGATATATTACAGCTGAGCCACACCACCTGATATATTACAGATGAGCCACACCACCTGATATATTATAGCTGAGCCACAACAGGGCCTGATATATTATAGCTGAGCTACCACACTACCTGATATATTACAGCTGAGCCACCACACCACCTGATATATTATAGCTGAGCCACCACACCACCTGATATATTATAGCTGAGCCACAACATGGCCTGATACATTACAGCTGAGCTACCACACTGCCTGATATATTATAGCTGTGCCACAACACTGCCTGATACATTACAGCTGAGCCACAACACTGCCTGATATATTACAGCTGAGCCACAACACTGCCTGATATATTATAGCTGAGCCACAACACTGCCTGATATATTATAGCTGACCCAAAACACTGCCTGATATATTATAGCTAGGCCACAACACCACCTGATATAATATAGCTGAGCCACACCACCTGATATATTACAGCTGAGCCACACCACCTGATATAATACAGCTTAGCCACCACACGGCCTGATACATTACAGCTGAGCCACCACACTGCCTGATATATTACAGCTGAGGCACCACATTGCCTGATATATTATAGCTGAGCCACCACACCGCCTGATATATTACAGCTGAACCACCACACCGCCTGATACATTACAGCTGAGCCACAACACGGCCTGATACATTACAGCTGAGCCACCACACTGCCTGATATATTACAGCTGAGCCACCACATTACCTGATATATTATAGCTGAGCCACCACACTGCCTGATATATTACAGCTGAACCACCACACCACCTGATATATTACAGCTGAGCCACAACACCGCCTGATATATTATAGCTGAGCCACCACACCACCTGATATATTATAGCTGAGCCACAACAATGCCTGATATATTACAGCTGAGCTACCACACTGCCTGATATATTACAGCTGAGCCACCACACTGCCTGATATAATACAGCTGAGCCACAACACTGTCTGATATATTATAGCTGAGCCACAACATCGCCTGATATATTATAGCTGAGCCACAACACTGCCTGATATATTATAGCTGAGCCACAACACTGCATGATATATTAAAGCTGAGCCACAACACCACCTGATATAATATAGCTGAGCCACACCACCTTATACATTACAGCTGAGCCACCACACTGTCTGATACATTACAGCTAAGCCACCACACCACCTGATATAATATAGCTGAGCCACACCACCTGATATATTACAGCTGAGCCACCACACTGCCTGATACATTACAGCTAAGCCACCACACTGCCTGATATATTACAGCTGAGCCACAACACTGCCTGATATATTATAGCTGAGCCACCACACTGCCTGATATATTACAGCTGAACCACCACACAACCTGATATATTACAGCTGAGCCACAACACCGCCTGATATATTATAGCTGAGCCACAACACCGCCTGATATATTATAGCTGAGCCACCACACCACCTGATATAATATAGCTGAGCCACAACAATGCCTGATATATTACAGCTGAGCCACCACACTGCCTGATACATTACAGCTAAGCCACCACACTGCCTGATATATTACAGCTGAGCCACAACACTGCCTGATATATTATAGCTGAGCCACCACACTGCCTGATATATTACAGCTGAACCACCACACCACCTAATATATTACAGCTGAGCCACAACACCGCCTGATATATTATAGCTGAGCCACCACACCACCTGATATAATATAGCTGAGCCACAACAATGCCTGATATATTACAGCTGAGCTTCCACACTGCCTGATATATTACAGCTAAGCCACCACACTGCCTGATATATTACAACACTGCCTGATATATTACAGCTGAGCCACAACACCACCTGATATATTACAGCTGAGCCACAACATCGCCTGATATATTATAGCTGAGCCACAACATCGCCTGATATATTACAGCTGAGCCACCACACTGCCTGATATATTACAGCTGAGCCTCAACACCACCTGATATATTATAGCTGAGCCACAACACCACCTGATATATTATAGCTGACCCACCACAAGGCCTGATACATTATAGCTGAGCCACCACACTGCCTGATATATTACAGCTGAGCCACCACAAGGCCTGATACATTACAGTTGATCCACCACAAGGCCTGATACATTACAGCTGAGCCACCACACTCACAGATATATTACAGCTGAGCCATAACACCACCTGATATATTATAGCTGAGCCACAACACCACCTGATATATTACAGCTGAGCCACCACACTGCCTGATATATTACAGCTGAGCCTCAACACCACCTGATATATTATAGCTGAGCCACAACATGGCCTGATATATTATAGCTGACCCACCACAAGGCCTGATACATTATAGCTGAGCCACCACACTGCCTGATATATTACAGCTGAGCCACCACAAGGCCTGATACATTACAGTTGATCCACCACAAGGCCTGATACATTACAGCTGAGCCACCACACTCACAGATATATTACAGCTGAGCCATAACACCACCTGATATATTATAGCTGAGCCACAACACCACCTGATATATTATAGCTGAGCCACAACACCACCTGATATATTACAGCTGAGCCACCACACTGCCTGATATATTACAGCTGAGCTACTAAACAGCCTGATATATTATAGCTGAGCCACCACACTGCCTGATATATTACAGCTGAGCCACCACATGGTCTAATATATTACAGCTGAGCCACCACACAGCCTGATATATTATAGCTGAGCCACCACACTGCCTGATATATTACAGCTGAGCCACCACATTGCCTGACATATTACAGCTGAGCCACCACACAGCCTGATATATTACAGCTGAGCCACAACATGGTCTAAAATAATACAGTGGATTAATCACATTGCCTGATATATTAGAGCTGAGCCACAACACTGCCTGATATATTACAGCTGAGCCACAACATGGCCTGAAATAATACAGTGGATCAATCACATGGCCTGATATATTACAGCTGAGCAACCACACTGCCTGATATATTACAGCTGAGCCACCACACAGCCCAATATATTACAGCTGAGCCATCACACCGCCTGATATATTACAGCTGAGCCACCACAATGCCTGATACATTACAGCTGAGCCACAACATGGCCTGAAATAATACAGTGGATCAATCACATGGCCTGATATATTACAGCTGAGCCACCATGCTGCCTGATATATTACAGCTGAGCCACCACACTGCCTGATATATTACAGCTGAACCACCACACTGTCTGATATATTATAGCTGAGCCACCACACTGCATGATATATTACAGCTGAGCCACAACTTGGCCTGATATATTACAGATGAGCTACCACACTGCCTGATATATTACAGCTGAGCCACCACATGGCCCGATTTATTACAGCTTAGCCACCACACAGCCTGATATATTAATGCTGAGCCACCACACTGCCTAATATATTGCAGCTGAGCTATCACACCGCCTGATATATTACAGCTGAGCCACCAGACGGCGAGATATATTACAGTTGAGCCACTAAACTGCTTTATATATTGCCGCTGATCCACCACACTGCCTGATATATTACAGCTGAGCCACCACAAGGCCTGATACATTACAGCTGAGCTACCACACTGCCTGAAATATATCAGCTGAGCAACCACATGGCCAAATATATTACAGCTGAGCCACCACACTGCCTGATACATTACAGCTAAGCCACACCACCTGATATATAATAGCTGAGCCACCTCACAGCCTGATTTATTACAGCTGAGCCACCACACTGTCTGATATATTACAGCCGAGCCACCACATCGCATGATATATTACAGTTGAGCCACCACTTGGCCTGATATTTACAGCTCAGTCACACCGCCTGATATATTACATATGAGCCACCACACGGCCTGATATTTTACAGCTGAGCCACAACACCACCTGATATATTACAGCTCAGCCACATCGCCAGATATATTACAGCTGAGCCACCACACTGCCTGATATATTACAGCTGAGCCACCACACTGCCTGATATATTACAACACTGCCTGATATATTACAGCTGAGCCACAACACTGCCTGATATATTATAGCTGAGCCACAACATCGCCTAATATTTTATAACTGAGCCACAACATCGCCTGATATATTATAGCTGAGCCACAACATCGCCTGATATATTATAACTGAGCCACAACATCGCCTGATACATTACAGCTTAGCCACTACACAGTCTGATATATTACAGCTGAGCCACACCACCTGATATATTACAGCTGAGTCACACGGCCTGAAATATTACAGCTGAGCCACCACACGGCCTGATATATTACAGCTGAGCCACCACACAGCCTGTCATATTACAGCTTAGCCATCACAAGCTTGATATATTACAGCTGAGCCACCACTTGGCCTGATATTTACAGCTAAGCCACACCGCCTGATATATTACATCTGAGCGACCACACGGCCTGATATATTACAGCTGAGCCACAACACCACCTGATATATTACAGCTGAGCCACATTGCCCAATATATTACAGCTGAGCCACCAAAGTTCCTGATGTATAACAGCTGAGCCACAACACTGCCTGATATATTACATTACAGCTGAGCCACATCGCTGATATATTACAGCTGACCCACCACAATGCCTGATATATTCAGCTAAGCCATCACACTGCCCGATATATTACAGCTTAGCTACACCACCTGATATATTACAGCTGAGCCACCACCCCACCTGAAGTATTACAGCTGAGCCACACTGCCTGATATATATCCTATTTTGTACACAACAACATACATGTACGTAATAATGCAATATCTATAACAGACTGATCTATTTTCTAAATGCTGGTC
>JAPMAH010000026.1:583408-608408 GCA_029582155.1 Panopea generosa | reverse complement strand
TCCAGAGTTATGGTTTGATAATCTGAGTGAGGTCGCATCTCAGGATTTTTACTCCTTTGGGAAGGGATGTGTGCGGGAGGAGCATATTCTACTTTCACAGGTTTTTTAAATACCCGTAAACCTTTCTGGGCATTGAAGTGGTTGTAAGTGTGGCAGTATGGATATTGATATTGGGATTACAATTTTCTACAAAGTTTTGGCGATGTGAGATACTGATGGAACTCAAGACCCTACAAGACTTACCACATATGTAAATTTTTGTGAAGCAGATGCACTGCACTTATTGCCGATGTTTACACGCACCGTTCCCGTCTGTATGCTATCAAAGGATCCAGTCTTACACACAATTCTGTAAAACATGTGTTACATATATAATACAAACATGTATATGTATAAAACAACAACAATAAACAACTCCTAACTTAATTTCTGATCTTATTAAAATATGTATTAATATAATAAACAGGTCATATTATTTATAAACAAGAGGCCCAAAAGGACCCAAGTTGCTCACCTTATTAAGTATTCTTATGTAAAAATCAAATTCCCCATACTGGGTCCCAATGGACCCTAGCCTATTTACTTAAACAAACATAAAACCATACTTATATCAAATATTAACTAATTTGGCTTGTCTGTTCCAGCGAAGATGATTTTTGAAAAATCACAATTTTATCCAATTTTGGATATTTAATCCACTTTAAAAAATCCAGTCTCAACTGTCATGATTAAACAATAATACAAATCTTTAAATGAATTAAAATAATAAACAAGTTCACTATTTCCCACAAGTATTCCAAAGTAAAAATCCCCGTCTTGGGACCTTTTGAATGCTAGTTCCTTTATCTAAACACCTTGAAACCCTAGAATAAGGGGGTTAGAGATCATTTAGCAAAATTTTTAGCAGGTCCGTTTTTGAGAAGATTTTTTGAAAATTTAAGATTTTGTCCCTTTTTGGACCCCTATTGGTCCTGTATGGATATTAAATGCCCTTTAAAGGATCCAGTCTCAAGTGGTATGACTAAACAATGCTCCAAATATCAATGTGATTAGAATGATACTTAAAATAGATGTGAAAAAGAGAGCTTTCTTGTTTTCCCATAGTATTCCTATTTAAAATTTAAAGTCAACTTACTGGTCCCTAATGGACTCAACTCTATCATTTTAAACACACTTAAAATCCTTACTCATAGGGATAATTTATGTCAATTATAAACAATTTTGGCTGTTCAGTTCTTGAGAAACAGATTTTTAAATTGAAGTGTTTTTATATTAACTTATAAGCCAAGCTCCCTTCAAGCGCAAGGCAGGACCAACTTGATACTACATGGCTTGAATAAATGTGAGAATATCATTAGGTTATACTACAAGTATAATATCTTGTAGTTTTGGTGAAGAAACAATTTAATATTTTGAAAAAAATGCTCCTAAAGTGAGTCCAAATTTGACCCATGGATTTGTCTTCAGAATCTTGAACAAACATGATAGAGCTTCCAAGATGGACAGAAGAACAACATGAGACTTACGTATGTGGTGGCTCGTAATTACCCTTTATAGGGTTACATGACACACCCGCTACACTGATTCCTCCGTTAATGTCGGCAAAGTTTGTTCCAAGATTTATGTCCTTGATTGTCAAGAGAGTCCCACCCTTCTTTGGACCGGTATCTGGGTAGATCTGAAATACAAAGTAAGAAGTAGATAATGTCTGAAATACAAGAGTCCCACCGTCCATTGGACCGGAATCCGGGCAGATCTGAAATACGAAGTAAGAAGCAGATAATGTCTGAAATACAAGAGTCCCACCGTCCATTGGACCAGTATCCAGGTAGATCTGAAATACGAAGTAAGAAGCAGATAATGTCTGAAATACAAGAGTCCCACCGTCCATTGGACCGGTATCCAGGTAGATCTGAAATACGAAGTAAGAAGCAGATAATGTCTGAAATACAAGAGTCCCACCATCCTTTGGACCGGTATCTGGGTAGATCTGAAATACAAAGTAAGAAGCAGATAATGTCTGAAATAAATGAGTCCCACCGTCCATTGGACCGGTATCTGAGTAGATCTGAAATACAAAGTAAGAAGCAGATAATGTCTGAAATACAAGAGTCCCACCGTCCTTTGGACCGGTATCCGGGTAGATCTGAAATACAAAGTAAGAAGCAGATAATGTCTGAAATACAAGAAAGTTCAACCGTCCTTTGGACCGGTATCTGGGTAGATCTGAAATACAAAGTAAGAAGCAGATAATGTCTGAAATACATGAGTCCCACCGTCCATTGGACCGGTATCCAGGTAGATCTGAAATACAAAGTAAGAAGCAGATAATGTCTGAAATACAAGAGTCCCACCGTCCATTGGACCGGTATCCGGGCAGATCTGAAATACAAAGTAAGAAGCAGATAATGTCTGAAATACAAGAGTCCCACCGTCCTTTGGACCGGTATCTGAGTAGATCTGAAATACAAAGTAAGAAGCAGATATGTCTCAAATACAAGTTTATTTAAAGCAACACATCCACGTTTAAACTTTTTTAAAAAAAATTTCAGTTGAGTTGTGAGCACATTTCCCATACATAAATATATGGTCAGTGAGCTGTATATGTGCTAACAAACACTATTCAGAATGCTTTAGAATTATAAAAAAAGATGTCCAAATTATAAAGCGTCACAAACGCTTTATAAATTATTTTTAAATTGCCGAGGATTCCAACTTGGCTTCAAATTGAATAATGCGAGTCGTATTAAAAAACTTCACGTTTTAGTGCGTAGTGTACTTTACCTGCTTTGAAAGTCATTTTGACAATTTTTTTTGACTCGGGTGAGTTACAAGCTTGTTTTATAAAGTGTTAATCACGCATTATAATTTGGGCATCATTTTGTTCGGGATTGTGTTTATATGCTCATATACAGCTAATTGATCATATGTTTGTATGGGAAATGTGCTCATAACTCAATTATTGAAAAAAAAAATTTTTTTTAAAAGTTCAAACGTGGATGTGTTGCTTTAAGGCTATAATTTTCATGCCATTCAGATTTTTTTCATTTTCAATAAATAATAAATATATAAATAAAATCTTCTCCACTCCCCTTTTTTAAGAAAAATTTAGATGATAATCTAGCAATTAATTCATAATCATGACCTAACTGGAGTATATGAGGAAAAAATGCTATAAATTTCATACAAAATAAAAATTAAAATGGATTAAAAGCATCTCATTATTGATCACTTTGATTGTGAAACAAGTTATTAAAACTTGAAGTTTTCCTGGGTAGAACCAGCACCAAGCATATGCAGAATAAATGTCTTGCTAAAGAGCACCGCACATAGCCGTGGAGGAGGATCGAACCCACAACCCTCTGATACTGGTTTTGATCCTCTACCAATAGACCATGCGCTCCACAAGTTTATTTAAACTGTGTTTAGAAGATCTATAAATGCTAGCTTGCATATTTTAAGGAGAATAATTTATCTCAAAGAAAACAATAATGTTTTGATAAAATCTACCATTCACTTCAACACTGGAACAGTGTATATGTGTCTTCTAGGCAACCATTATTTCTTTCATGAATTCAAAACAAAAGAACTTACGCTGGTGATTTGCACATTGGGACATGTTTGTTCTCTTGGCAGTCATGTTTTATCTGTTTTACAATGGAGGTATATGGAGCAGGTGTTGTCATTCTGACACCAGCCGCAGTTGTACCAGACCTCCATGGAGATACAGTCACCACACGTGGTTGCCATCTCCTCACACTTGTACATGCTCACTGGAAAAAACAACAGTTTGTGTCATAATCGGATAATAAGCAAACAATACAGATGCCACATACTGGTTTACAGGCAGCAACCACAATTTTTGTCAGACTGAAAAAATATAATTATCTGCATAATCTCCTAATTGCCCTCTACCCCCATGCAAAATCTCAAAAACTAGCTTCACTAGCTTGGATATTTATTTTAGTAATCTTTCCAGGCCGAGGAGGACATACAGATGATGGGCACCAGACGTCGGACAGACGGAGTCCCTTCAGGTGAAACCCATAGCAGAATAGTAACTGCATGTACATCTGTATACCTTGGGAATAATTTCAGTGTTTATATTTATTTTACAGAAATCCTGTGCGATATTCTCATCCTTTACTGCTATAAATCATTACACACCATAATCTGCTAGCCCATATTCTCGGAGTTTATCTGTTACATTTGAAGCCCGTGCTGCCAGGGGCAGGTTTTATATAATTCTATACAAGATTCAAATCAGAGAACCCTTTTTCAAAATTCACAGTCACCATTCTATTATTTATGTTACAATTTTTACTAGATTAAAATATTTTCCAAAAAGTGTGCATTATATGCAGTTTGCATTTTTTTTAACTACAACTGCTACAAAATCAAAATTCAAAGGAGGAGCCTGTGATTTCATGTACTCTAAATTGTAAACAAACACAAATGGATCTGTGTCTTTACACCTGCAGCAGGCTTAAAGCAGCCAATGAATGGTGTATTTTTAGCACACTGAAACTTAACTGACAGTTACAGAAAACAACTTTTATACAATAACCACTCAAACAATTGCTTGTTGCTGAAACAAAAAATTTCTTGTTGCTTGGGTGGGCCCGATTAGCTCAGTCACTTGCGTGTCTGATGATCAATCCAGGGGTGGTGAGTTTGTATCCCCATCCAGCAACAGCCTCCATTATGTTTCTCATTATTATTTGTGTCTCACCGCTGATTCAAGTGGAAAAGTTATCAATTACTTGGGGAGACAGGGTGTGCTTGAGTACTGGTTAACCTTTCAGGATCCCAGGAAACAGTGTTTAGGTTAACTGATCGTCTGTTAGCCCTCAATGTCATAAAAATGACACTAAATAATCAATCAATCAATCAATCTTGTTGCTGAGGCAGAAAGTTTTAGGTCCTCTTTCCTTTTCTAATATACAGTATTGCAGATTCATTTATCTTGTCAGTAAAACATATTAAGAATTTAAAATTCTGAAATTATCTTGGTTACACTCTGAGCAAACAATCTTATGTCAAAATTGTTTGCCAACTTTACTAATATACATGTATGTGAAAAAATTATCAGTGTTTCATAAGTACATTGATCTATATTTGAAGCAGATATCATGGACAGATATATAAATAATTACTGTTATCAGTCTGATCTCAAAAAGTGCACTTTCAAATATTTCATTTCCCTTTTACATTAACAGTTTTATCAAATTATATCAACACACCCACACTTGCATGCACACCAAAATATTGGATTCCATGAACAAGATTTAAAATGTAATTCTGATAAATGTGTCTATCGATACCTTGTGGCGGCAAATGCAGTGGATTGCAGATTTTGTAATAAGAATGAATGAACCCTATTTGAATATGTTTGAATGTATAGTGTTATTTTAATGCCATCAAGGGCTAACAGACGACCATTTAACCTAACCATTCTTTCCTGGAATCCGGGATGGTTAACTAGTACTTGGAAAATTGTGTTTACTCCCATTAAAAATAAGATATGTGTTATCCATTTGTTGTTTATGTGTTGTTTGTTTCAATATTAAGCGTCATTTTAATGCCATCAGGAGCCAACAGACGATCAGTTAACTTGGCAGCTCTTTCCTGGGATCCTTTAAGATTAACCAGCCATCAAACACAACAATCTCCACTAGTAACAGTTAAGTTTCCCACTTGAATCAATGGTAAGAGACAAATGACAATGAGACACAATGTCATATATCAATCATCACAGAGACTGTGGCTGGGTTGGGATTCAAACTTGAGACCCCTGAAGAGATAGACGCAGTATAGACTGAGCTAATCTGGCCCGGCTCTTGCTGCATGTGATGGCTCATGATCACTTTATGTGTTGAACTTATAAATTTCCACACCTTCTTTTTTAATAGACAGATCACAGAGTTCATTGGTTTACCGGTAGCAACCACAATTCTTGTATGAATGAAATATTTTAGAACTTTATGAAGCCCTGAACTTCTGTGAAGGTTTCAGTGGGCCATTCCATTATCTTTAACCCTTTACTTCATATAGACGCCTATAATATTGAAAGCATTTATTCATCACATATCAACAATGGGTGAATTATGTTTATATTAACTGACAGAGTGGAAAACAGTGCAGGAAGTGTTCAGATTGCTCATTACGAGCAATCTGAGCTCTTTCTGCACTGTTTTCAATGGCCTTCTGTGATTGGTGCGGGAAAATGCATATATATGAAGTAAAGGGTTTAGAGGTGAATAATAATTGACAGAGAGGCAAACAAGATATGCCCAGAGTCGATATGCCCTGAGTCGGATGCATGTGACATTGTTTACAAACCGTACAAAGATGTCTATAGCAACATCAGGGTAATCTACACTTAAAACCCTTGACTTCATAAAGTTAATCTCATCAACTTGGAATGCCACCTATAAACATTGATGGTAATTTGATATATTGTCAAGTTAGGGAGTAAATCTTATTTTGTGAATGAAACCCTTTCATGGTAAATGAAATCATGTTTTTTCGGTAAATAAAATCCATTAACAATGATTTGTTTCTTGCTAAGTGAATGAATGAACCCATATATTGTCGCAACCCAGTTTTTAGAAAATATATTGTCGCAATAAAATCCCATGTGAAGAAAATGATATGAGTTTGCAGAGAATAAAACTTTGAATGTAAACCACTGACCTTTGAAGAATGAACTCTTGTTGCATATATATACGAGGGGGGATCAGAAAGTTTGTAGACTTTTGCCATAACTTTTTTATTTATCATTGTATTCTAATAATTCTCAGGGAGCATGTGCCGCTATATATTTGCAGCAATTTTGTAAAAAAATTGATAATTTTTCATCATTAGTTGATATTCTATAGTAACTATGGAAATGTCGATTTACGTAGTCGGGGCAGTTTTTGCTTTTTTCCTATCTCTACTATTCAAACAAGCGTTGCGTTGTCAAACAAGTGTGTTTTTTTTAAATAAAAATACCAATGTGTGCTGTATTGTATGCTTGTTTACATCCTTAAAAAAAATGGCACCAATTATGCGCATCTCAAAATGATGTCAATATTATGATGTTACGGTATGCCATTTTGTTTGAAACAAAATGACGTCGGGGCACTTGAAAATGGATTAGCACACGAAATACCGCAGTTCCATAAAGTTCTGCTTAATGTAAGGTAATACACCTGCTCAAAAAGAGAAACAAAAGTATATACGGTGAATTTAATGTTTCAAGGTCTCTAGTGTTTTAATGTCACAAAATTAATGTTTTTGAGATGGCCAGGAATCAGTCATTAAAAAAGAGCAAATAGGAAGTCGATCTGAAGACAAATTAGAATCAAAGCATTCTTTTACAGAATTTTGTGTCCAGTATACCATCTTCTGATTTTGTTAACATGTTCACTGAATGGTGTAAATAATGGCAAAAAACGTATAAACCACAGAGGAGAGTACTTTGAGAAGAAGTAACTTAGGAATTTTGATACAAAAGCACCTGTTTAAAATATTGACATCGTTTTTTGTTGAATGCAACGTCATCATTTTGCCCCGACATATCTAACTGCTATGCTTTGAAAAGTGCCTTATTTCCTTAATAGTTGACGTATCAAGCTAAAATTTTCAAAATATGTCCCATATATATTAATCTCAAATACAGTAACACTATTGTGCATTGTATAATTGATATAAATAAGTTATGGCAAAATCTACGCACTTTCTGATCCCCCCTCGTATATATTGTAAAACAAACAAACTACTACATTTTGCAGCATTAAACATCTTTGCAAAACGTATAAAACGTCCCAGACATGCAGTCACATGACTGATATGGCACCACAATCTTCCCTGCATTGAATTAAGGTCTACAGACATGACAGATATTGTATTCAGCTATTGTGAGCCCAAGCTTTGCAACCAACACTTACCTTGAATTTTCTCTGGGTTGTCAAGTGCCATGTTATTGCGCCAGTTGATGTAAATTGGCACATTAATCTTTGGAGAATTCTCTCCGTAGGAGAACTGAAACATAAAATAAATGTAGTGTTAACACTGGCATATAAAAGCAGCAAGGTGACCCTGAAAAAGGTTTTACATAATTCTATATATGATTCAAATCAGAGAAAAATTTCAGTCATTAGTGCGCTGTTTTTGTTATAATATTGCATACTAACTTCTAGATCATGGTTAACACATTTAATTGGCAAAATATATTTTCCAAAGTGTTTGTTATTATACACTTTAAAAAAAAAAGTGAACACTCCAACTGCCAAAAATTGAAATTCTAGTGAGAAGCTTGTAATCAAATACACACTGAAATCTTACTGATAGGTACAGAATACAAAATGACCTGGTGCTAGAATTCTTTAAAAAAAAATATGGTAAAGATGCTGAAATCTCTTTAAAATGAAATGTCATGGTAGCTGCTGGAATCAATTTAAAACAAAATGTCATGGTAAAGATGCTTGAATCCATTTAAAAGAATATGTCATGGTAAAGGTGCTTGAATTCCTTTAAAACAAAATATCATGATAAAGATGCTGAAATCCCTTTAAAACAAAATGAGGTAAAGAGGCTGGAATCCCTTTAGCACAAAAGTTGCCACCTAAATTACTATACAGAAAAACCTACATTATTGATCTGCTTGCACCTGTTTACATTTCTGCATCATTCATGAACAAGAGAGTGCATCTTAACTTAAATGGGGAAATCTTTATTTATTAGGCATACAATGAAACATGTCTGTAAGTGCCAATCTTGGTAAGTGACTGTTTAATACTATAGGATTAAATTCATTTATAAATGAATTCATACATTGTAAACTTAGCCATACCATGCACAAATTAAATAAAGTCTAGACTTTATGTAAAAATTATGCACAATTTGGAAATATTTACACATGTCCAAATGCATGGAAAATTAGTCAGAATTCAAAGTCTCAGATATTTTTTTTAAATCTATATCGGAAAATGATGTGAGATTACTCAACTTTATTTTTGAGTTTTCAACAAAATTTAAACAAGTCACATGAGACGCTTCTACCATTGAAATGAAAGGAAAATTTAACTTGTCACAGCGATGGAATTATAATTAATAATCAAAGTGGAATTAGAAGTACAATATAGCACTGCACATACAGTCAACTCTAGTTTACTCAAAGTCACTTGCCGTGCCCAATTAGCTCAGTTGGTTACTCCTCTGACTATCAATCCAGGGGTCATGAGTTCGATTCCCCGCCCAGCAACAGTCTCCATGATGATTGATATACAACATTGTGTCTCATTATCATTCGTCTCTTTCCAATGATTCAAGTGGGGAAGTTATTAGTTACTTGCCGAGATGGGGTGTGTTAGAGTATTGGTTAACCTTTCAGGATCTCAGAAAATGGCGGTTAGGTTAATTAATCATCTGTTAGCCCTCGATTGGATTAAATTACGCTAAATATTCAATCAATCAATCAATCAATCAAAGAAAGTCACTGAAGTAAATTCCTTTGATTATATCGAATGGAAGTCCCGATCATGTGTTTAACCCATATATTTTTTAACAGACCCAGTAATAGTCCCAGTCCCTTTAACCCTTTACTCCATAGATAAGCGTTTTCCCACACCAATCACAGGAGGCCTTTGAAAACAGTGCAGGAAAAGTTCAGATTGCTTGTGATCTGAACACTTCCTGCGCTGTTTTCCACTCTGTCAGTTAATATAAACATAACTCACACAATAATTCAAAAGCCTTCTATAAAAGGTGTTCAAAGGTGTCTATATAAGAGGTGTCCAAAGGCGTCTATATGAAGTAAAGGGTTAAACCAGTCTAATACTATTTTCCACTGGTTAAATGGAATTTCAACACATTTCAGATATATATATATATAGCTAGTCCTGTTTTATTGGTGGAGGAAGACCTCAGAATGAATTTAAGAAAAACAACATCCTTCCCGAGTAACTGGCAAACTTTGGAGCAAGCGAGACTTGAACCAATGACCTTAACGGTGATAATTAAAAGTGATTTTGAGACACACCTAAAACCACTCTGGCACGGAGGACCCTCAATACTGTTTAAAACAATTGCATAACACATTTACAAATAATAATAACGTATACTCACATCGACTGACTGGCACTCTATTGTTGATAAATCCGGAGAATCTCCCAGTGTCACCTTGGCCGATACCTCTTTCCCGCTGATGCCCATCATGAAATAACACTTGATATTTGCCATCTGGATATCTTGTTAGTTAACTGCGCTAACAATGATCTTCTTGCTGGTTCCCGATGGTACCAGGAACATGCTATTCTGTTTAGACTTGTCGATCTCTATCCTCGGACACTGTTTTGGACCAACGAGTTCCGTTGAGGTTTCCGACTGCAACATAAAAGTCCAGACAGCTGATTACCCAAGCTATGCATGCACATGCATATGTGAAGTAAAAGAATCAATAGATCAAAATAATCCTGCACGTACTTATGACATAATGTGCTTGTTCTACATCATGTTCCATTGAATCTGGTTGAAAGCGTTCCTGTCCATAATGATAAAGAAAGAATAAATCTATTGTATAAGGCTACAATAATTTAATTGCTAGAATATTTTCCCCGCCCGCCCCCTAATTTTCATGCTGCCCTTACTCTTTTGATTTTCATAAAAAAAAAAAATAAAAAAAAAAATAAAAAAAAAATTAAATCCTTCCCCCAACTCCCCCTTTTTAGCAAAAATTTGGATGATAATCTAGCAATTAATTTCAAACATACGAGATGTGTTAAAAAAGACATGTGGACTTGAGTAATATTTTCAACATATTGCTATAAAAAGTAATATTTCCTTTATGCAATTACCGAATTTCATTTTGATGTTGAATAGCATTTCATAGCAAAAGCTGTAGAAAACATGCATGTAATGACTACCAGGAACAGTCCAATGACTTCAACAACATCGAATATTTGCACAATATTTTACCAACGAAATATACAAGAATTTCAGTTTCAAACTCATTGAATCATTGCACAGTTCAAGGGAGAGTGATATAGAGACATGTATGATAAATGGATAAAAGGACATATATGTAGTGCATCCTTTAGCCCAGTGGCTAATTTGACAAGATGTGACATCATGCAAAAGATTGATGTTGTTGATGTCATTGGACCGTAGGAGGTAGCCATTACATGCATATTTTCTAGCACTATTGCTACATAATCCTATGCAATATAGATACGAAATTTGGCAATATCAGAGAGGAAATATTACTTTTTATGGCAATATAAGTTTCATTCATATGCTATATTAAATGTTGAAAGTATTACAAAAGTCAACATATTTTATTAACAACTTCATATATCTGTGACATACAAAAAAAAAATATACTCATATCTATGACATATGATAGCATAATCAAACTCATATAAATTATATGACATATGATATAAAGTATATGACATATGATAGCATAATCAAACTCATATAAATTATATGACATATGATAGCATAATCAAACTCATATAAACTATATGACATATGATAGCATTATTAAACTCATATAAATTATATGACATATGATAGCATAATCAAACTCATATAAATTATATGACATATGATAGCATAATCAAACACATATAAACTATATGACATATGATAGCATTATTAAACTCATATAAATTATATGATATATAATAGCATTATCAAACTCATATAAATTATATGATATATAATAGCATTATCAAACTCATATAAATTATATGGCATATAATAGCAAAACCCAACATATATTTATGACATATGATGGCAAAATCAAACATATATCAATGACATATGATAGCATAATCACACTCATATAAATTATATGACATATGATAGCATAATCAAACTCATTTCTATGACATATGATAGCAAAATCAAACATATATCTATGACATATGATAGCATATAAACTCATATAAATTATATGACATATGATATCATAATCAAACTCATATAAATTATATGACATACGATAGCAAAATCTAACATATATCTATGACATATGATAGCAAAATCAAACATATATATATATATAACATATGATAGCAAAATCAAACATATATCAATGACATATGATAACATAATCACACTCATATAAATTATATAACATATGATAGCATAATCAAACTCATATAAATATATGACATATGATAGCATTATCAAACTCATATAAATTATATGACATACGATAGCAAATCCAACATATATCTATGACATATGATAGCAAAATCAAACATATATCTATGACATATGATAGCAAAATCAAACATATATCAATGACATATATATCAATGACATATGATAACATAATCACACTCATATAAATTATATGACATATGATAACATAATCAAACTCATATAAATTATATGACATATAATAGCAAAATCCAACATATATCTATGACATACGATAGCAAAATCAAACATATATTTATGACATATGATAGCAAAATCAAACATATATCAATGACATATGATAACAAAATCACACACATATTAATTAAATGACATATGATATCATAATCAAACTCATTTCTATGACATATGATAGCAAAATCAAACATATATCTATGACATATGATAGCATATAAACACATATAAATTATATGACATATGATATCATAATCAAACTCATATAAATTATATGACATATGATAGCAAAATCCAACATATATCTATAACATATGATTGCAAAATCAAACATATATCTATGACATATGATAGCAAAATAAAATATATATCAATGACATATGATAACATAATCACACTCATATAAATTATATGACATATGATAGCATAATCAAACTGATATAAATTAAATGACATATGATAGCAAAATCAAACATATATAAATTATATGACATATGATAGCAAAATCAAACATATATCTATGACATATGATAGCATAATCATATCTATGACATGAAAACTTTTCCAAACTCATATCTATGACATATGACAACATAATCAAACTTATATATCAATGACATATGATGGCATAATCATACTCATTTCTATGACGTATGACAGCATAATCAAACTCATTTCTATGATATATGATAGCAATATCAAACTCATATAAATTATATGACATATGACAGCATAATCAAACTCATATCTATGACATATGATAGCATAATCCAACATATATCTATGACATGACAGCATAATCAAACTTATATAAATGACATATGATAGCATAATCAAACTCATATCTATGACATATGACAACATAATCAAACATATCTATGACATATGATAGCATAATCAAACTCATATCTATGACATGACAGCATAATCATACTCATTTCTATGACATATGACAGCAAAATCAAACATATATCTATGACATATGATAGCAAAATCAAACTCATATCTATGACATATGACAGCATAATCAAACTCATATATATGACATATGACAGCATAATCAAAATCATATCTATGACATATGATAGCATAATCCAACATATATCTATGACATGACAGCATAATCAAACTTATATAAATGACATATGATAGCATAATCAAACTCATATCTATGACATATGACAACATAATCAAACATATCTATGACATATGATAGCATAATCAAACTCATATCTATGACATGACAGTATAATCATACTCATTTCTATGACATATGACAGCAAAATCAAACATATATCTATGACATATGATAGCAAAATCAAACTCATATCTATGACATATGACAACATAATCAAACTCATATCTATGACATATGACAGCATAATCAAACTCATATATATGACATATGACAGCATAATCAAAATCATATCTATGACATGTGACAGCATAATCAAACTCATTGTCCTTGAGCAAGACACTTTTTCTGCATATGCTTTGTACTGGTTCTATCCAGGAAGACTTCAAGCGTGATTTATGAAGTTGTAAGAACTTGTTTCACATCGAAGTAAAATAAGTAAGTTTAAACCAAACCAATAATCAAACTCTACGACATGAAAGCACAAAAAAAGTCATATTATACAGCATACAATCAACTGCGGGAGCCATCAACACAGGTGGGCTAAAATTTTAAAAAATTGCATGATCAATTTTACAGCATAATGGACTTATCATTAAATAATAAACATAACACATTTATACAAAGAAACTTGAGCTACTACTATTTGTAATGATGGAAAACTGACAAAAACAACAAATGAGTGCATGTATCAACAAGAAATCTAAAAAGGAATCCCCATATGGCTTGATCAACCCCCTAAGCACACTCACTGGGTGTTATTAGTTATCAATAATGCAATATCAGACAATTACTCCCAATTAAGCATGTGACGTTTTCATTAATAAATCTCCTTGGACCTATCTCATTTTGATTCAATTTTCTATACAGAACATAATGTTACTCGGACATCTGAGAGCACGGATGACGCGTCATCTGAAACAGTCACAGAACATCATTTGAACATTTTCTGCTTTAATGCTTCATAATTTCATGATGTTTGAAATAGAATACTGACGATTATTGCATGGCGGACATTTTTGTAAAAGCAATAGAAGACTTTATACTGTTTTTTTTTGTAACAGAAACAGTAAAGATTTGGTATAGAAGTTTTGTACAATGTATACTTACTTTTTCATCATGTACCAGAATATTCTCCATACACTCTTGTGATGCATTAGGGGTACACATATGATTATTGATGCACCAGGTACAAGGATACTCACTCAGGGTACAACTGGAACAACTGTAAAATAAATAGACACCATGTATAATATATAACAATCTAGATTGTGTGATGTACTACCAACCAGATTGTGTGATGTACTACCTTCTAGATTGTGTGATGTACTACCCGCTAGATTGTGTGATGTACTACAATCTAGATTGTGTGATGTACTACCCTCTAGATTGTGTGATGTACTACCCTCTAGATTGTGTGATGTACTACCAACCAGATTGTGTGATGAACTACCATCTAGATTGTGTGATGTACTACCCTCTAGATTGTGTGATGTACTACAATCTAGATTGTGTGATGTACTACCATCTAGATTGTATGATGTACTACCCTCTAGATTGTGACCATCTAGATTGTGTGATGTACTACCCTCTAGATTGTGACCATCTAGATTGTGTGATGTACTACCATCTAGATTGTGACCATCTAGATTGTATGATGTACTACCCTCTAGATTGTGACCATCTAGATTGTGTGATGTACTACCATCTAGATTGTGACCATCTAGATTGTGTGATGTACTACCATCTAGATTGTGTGATGTACTACCATCTAGATTGTGACCATCTAGATTGTGTGATGTACTACTATCTAGATTGTGTGATGTACTACCATCTAGATTGTATGATGTACTACCCTCTAGATTGTGTGATGTACTACCATCTAGATTGTGTGATGGACAACCATTTGAAATGTATAATGTGTTACCTTCTGGCTTGTATAATGTATTACCATCTAGCTTGTACAAGGGGTGATCCAGAAATAACCGGATTGAGTTTATTACTTCTGTATGTTATGTGTTACATTAATGAAACATCCAACATGATGTACAATCTTTAATACACGATACCTGAAATTTCAAGACGTTTGCACAAGAAACATGAAGCTACATACATAAACACACAGCCTGTAATGCGGGGAATAACGTCAAGTGACGTCGTGTTACTCAGTCACAATACATATATCAGTAATTTCTCTATGTAATCTCCTTTGAGTGTAATACATTTCTCGTGCTAAGCAATCCACTGAACAAACATATTTGCTGACCTTTTTCATGTTTAATTCTTCTGTAAGAATTCGCTGAACAGTACCATAGCTGTAACCTGTACCACCATAAACATCGCGTACCGTGACCGCCTGTCGCTGTATAGGACGTCCTTAATTGTAGTCACTAACGTCGCATCCATAGGTCTTACGACCCCGCCCATTCCAATCTTTTAGTGACACTCTTCCGTCTCGGAATCTCTGATGCCATTCAAAAACCTGTGTTAGTGACAATTTCTTTCCCATAGATGCCTGCTGTATCATCTCATACGTTTTGGTTGGCGAATATCGAAACTGACAACAAAATTTGATAATTGGCGCTTTTCTTGCGACTCAAATGACGCCATAATAAACAACCAGTAGTATTTGTTAATGCCTTGATGAATACTAATGGAAACAGGAATGACGTTGAGATTTTGTTATATGACGTCAAGTAATAATCATGCTTTTCAGTGCTAAAATAAACATTTAGAAGTTGATCAATTTAACTTAAATCTTACACTTAAAAGCATAAAAAGACACAAGCCCCAATTTAAAATTAATGGGTTGCTATAGTAACAAATAAAATGACAATATCTTTTTCTGAAATGAAA
The DNA here is from genome assembly GCA_029582155.1 of Panopea generosa. Taxonomy (NCBI): domain Eukaryota; kingdom Metazoa; phylum Mollusca; class Bivalvia; order Adapedonta; family Hiatellidae; genus Panopea; species Panopea generosa. Next base: position 592,027 of record JAPMAH010000026.1, on the reverse strand, counting down.
ATCATTCTATTTATAGATTTAGCATGAAAAGAGAGGTGTACTTGCTGAATTTTTCATGTAAGAAATCCATAAAATGAAAAAGATACAGGGGCAGTCTGGTTATTTCTGGATCAACCCTGGTATAATGTATTACCATCTAGCTTGTATACTGTATTACCATCTAGCTTGTGTGATGTATTACCATCTAGCTTGTATACTGTATTACCATCTAGCTTGTGTAATGTATTAACATCTAGCTTGTGTGATGTATTACCATCTAGCTTGTGTGATGTATTACCATCTAGCTTGTATAATGTATTACCATCTAGCTTGTGTGATGTATTACCATCTAACTTGTATACTGTATTACCATCTAGCTTGTATAATATATTACCATCTAGTTTGTACAATGTATTACCATCTAGCATGTATAATGTATTACCATCTAGCTTGTATAATAAATTACCATCTAGCTTGTATACTGTAATACCATCTAACTTGTATAATGGGTTACCATCTAGCTTGTATACTGTATTACTATCTAGCTTGTATAATGTATTACCATCTAGCTTGTAAAATGTATTACCCTTTAGTTTGTATAATGTATTACCATCTAGTGTGTATAATGTATTACCATCTAGCTTGTATAATGTACTATCAATCTGGCTTGTATAATGTATTACTATCTAGCTTGTATAATGTATCACCATCTAGCTTGTATAATGTATTATCAATCTGGCTTGTATAATATATTACTATCTGGCTTGTACAATGTATTACCATCTAGCTTGTATAATGTAATACCATCTAGCTTGTATAATTTATTACCATCTAGCTTTTTTAATGCTTTACCATCTAGCTTGTCTAATATATTACCATCTAGCTTGTATAATGTATTACCATCTGGCTTGTATAATGTATTACCATCTAACTTGTGTGATGTATGACCATCTAGCTTGTAATATGTATTCACATATAGCTTATGTAATGTATTACCATCTAGCTTGTATACTGTATTATCATCTAGCTTGTGTAATGTATAACAATCTAGCTTGTATAATGTATTACCATATAGCTTGTATAATGTATTACCATATAGCTTGTATACTGTATTACCATTTAGCTTGTATACTGTATTACTATCTAGCTTGTATACTGTATTACTATCTAGCTTGTATAATATATTACCATATAGCTTGTATAATGTATTACCATCTAGTTTGTATAATGTATTACCATCAGCTTGTATAATGTATTACCATCTAGCTTGTGTGATGTACTACCATCTAGCTTGTATCATACATTACCATCTAGCTTGTATAATGTATTACCATCTAGCTTGTATCATACATTACCATCTAGCTTGTATATTTTATTACCATCAGCTTGTGTGATGTATTACCATCTAGCTTGTATCATACATTACCATCTAGTTTGTATAATGTATTACCATCAGCTTGTGTGATGTACTACCATCTAGCTTGTATCATACATTACCATCTAGCTTGTATAATGTATTACCATCTAGCTTGTATAATCCATGAATTTTTATTTAAGTAGGTTAAGTTACTTTTAAAATTTCTGGGTTAGTTTCTGGTATATAACATCCACAAGAGTAAGAAAGCTTTTGAATACAATTTACGCCACTGCCACCAACATGAAGCGACCTGACATGACATGACATGACACAACCATGATAAAATATGACAAAAGCTAGCACAAAATACCAGATCATATAATATACATGTAATCAGTCATATAATATACATGTTATCAGTCATATAATATACATGTTATCAGTCATATGATATACATGTAATCAGTCATATAATATACATGTTATCAGTCATATAATATACATGTAATCAGTCATATAATATAGATACATATAATATACATGTAATCAGTCATATAATATACATGTAATCAGTCATATAATATACATGTAATCAGTCATATAATATACATGTAATTAGTCATTTAATATACATGTAATTAGTCATATAATATACATGTAATCAGTCATATAATATACATGTAATCAGACATATAATATACATGTAATCAGACATATAATATACATGTAATCAGACATCTAATATACATGTAATCAGTCATATAATATACATGTAATCAGTCATATAATATACATGTAATCAGACATATAATGTACATGTAATCAGTCATATAATATACATGTAATCAGTCATTTCCAGCCCACATGTTTTACTCAGCATCCACAACAAGTGCTCAAATCTCCCAAATTTACACGCAGCCATATAACAGACAATAGCAGTCCTACCGTGGAGACTTTTTACCTCCATTAACATTCCAATTAATAAAACACACATAACAGATAATTACCAACATACAGTAGATTATGCCAAAGTAACAATTTATTTTCGCACAAAAAAAAAAAAATAGCAAAATATTTTTTTATATCTATGACCTCACGCAAAGCAACAGATAAAGACACATTATCAAGGATGGGAGCACTTAGAAACCAATTAAGCAGTATGGATAAGAGCACTAGACACAAAAGTAGCTGCAGATATTCTGCTACTGGTTGTCATGTGTGGAGAGATGAATAAACATAATTAACAAGTAAGGATCTCATGATAGTCTTTAGTGGGGTAGGAGAGGGGGGTTTCTCTTCCTCCTGTCTATAATCCTTAATGATGAGGCAGTGATAGAGATTCTGTGCTTGAGGGTTTAGTGTCATATATATGCCATCCAGGACTAACAGACGATCCATTAACCAAACCACTCTTTCCTGGGATCCTAGATGATTAACCAGTACTCGAGCACACCCATCTCCAAAAGTAACTGATACATTTTCCAATTGAATAAGCGGTGAGAGATAAATGACATGTTGTATATCAATCATCATGGAGACTGTGACAGATTTGGGATTCTAACTCATGACCCATGGATTGATAGTCAGACATGCTACCGACTGATTACGACTACTGTACAGAAACATACAGACCTGTATAAACTGTATTTTCAATTAGGACTATACCACAATACTGCCAAGATGTTTTCCACACACAGGATACAGAAATAGATTCTGTTATGCATTCAATTTAGAATCTAATATCAGGAAGTTTGCAGTGAGAAGAAGATCTGTTTATATAATCATTGTCAAACACGGAATGTATCCGGTAACAGTCGTCCAAATCGGAATTGACGGAATCACAAAATATGTCTCTTAACAGTTTTCACCAGCAATATGTTGAACAAGCAAGTTATATTTTATAATACATAAATTGTTCCCATTCTGTCAGTTTACTGAGTCTGCCTAAAAGGCAGTTTTGGGGTAAATCTATTATCAGTTATAGTTCAAACCTATTTTTGGGGGGTATAGGCCATTATAAATTAATTGCTAGATTATCATCCAAATTTTTGTTAAAAACAGGAAGGGTGTGAGGATTTTTTTTTTATGAAAATAAAATGGGTTGGGGCGGCATGAAAATATGAAAATTAGGGGGTGGGCGGGGATGATAATCTAGCAATTAATTTATTATGGCCTTTTCTATCATCAACTATAGTTCAAATCTGTCTGTTTACTGAGCCTGTCAATTAGGCAGGCTTTTTTTTTTTTGGTAAATGTTTAATTAACTATAATTCAAACCTATCAGTTTGCTTGTCTATTGATTAGGCAGTTTTTTGTGGTTTTTTTTGGTACATATATTATCAACTATAGTTCAAATCAGTCGGTTTGCTGAGTTTTTTCTATAAGGCAGCTGTTTTTTTTTAAATCTTTTTGAACTATAGTTCAAATCTGTCAGTTTGCTGAGCTTGTCGATTTGGTAGAGTTTTTTTTTGTAAATTTATTATCAACTATTGTTCAAATCTGTCAGTTTACAGAGCTTGTCATTTAATCAGCTTTTTGTATATCTATCATCAACTATAGTTCAAACAAACGTGACTTTGATGAGATTTACTGCTAAATTATAGTAGAGTTTAGTACTTACTTTGTATGTACACTACAGTCAAAGAAGGTGAACTGGGTGGTTACAAAGTCACTACCCCCTATCTGTATGGCAAGGTCCATGATGATGTGATCTGTAAATACACAAATCATAAACATGAAAATAACAATAACTGAGGTGGTCTCCTTACACAGGTTTATTTTATCTAACACAAACAATCAGGATCAAGGCATATAAAATATAAATGCTTGAAGATGGGAATACACTAAGGTTCTTTACTGCAAGGTTCCTCTCCTGTTACATGATGTCAGCCTCCTTCCTTTCAAGGTTCCTATCCATTAACATTCTGTCAGTCTCCTTCGCTCCAAAGTTCCTCTCCTGTTACATAATGTCAGTCTCCTTCCCTCCAAGGTTCCTCTCCTGTTACATAATGTCAGTCTCCTTCCCTCCAAGGTTCATCTCCTGTTACATAATGTCTGTCTCCTTCCCTCCAAGGTTCCTCTCCTGTTACATAATGTCAGTCTCCTTCCCTCCAAGGTTCCTCTCCTGTAACACGCTCTTTGTTTCCGCCCCACCAAGGTTCCTCTCCTGTTACATGCTGTCTGTCTCCTTCCCTCCAAGGTTCCTCTCCTGTAACATGCTGTCAGTCTCATTCCCTCCAACACTCCTCTCCTGTAACATGCTGTCAGTCTCCATCCCACCAACGTTCCTCTCCTGTTACACGCTGTCTGTCTCCTTCCCTCCAAGGTTCCTCTCCTGTAACATGCTGTCAGTTTCCTTCCCTCCAAGGTTCCTCTCCTGTTACATAATGTCAGTCTCCTTCCCTCCAAGGTTCCTCTCCTGTAACATGATGTGAGTTTCCTTCCCTCCAATGTTCGTCTCCTGTTACATGCTGTCCGTCCCTTCCCACCAACGTTCCTCTCCTGTAACATGCTGTCAGTCTCCTTCCCTCCAAGGTTCCTCTCCTGTTACATGCTGTCAATCTCCTTCCTTCCAAGGTTCCTCTCCTGTAACATGTTGTCTGTCTCCTTCCCACTAACGTTCCTCTCCTGTTACATGCTGTCTGTCTCCTTCCCTCCAACGTTCCTCTCCTGTAACATGCTGTCTGTTTCCTTCCCTCCAAGGTTCCTCTCCTGTTACATGCTGTCTGTCTCCTTCCCTCCAAGGTTCCTCTCCTGTTACATGCTGTTAATCTCCTTCCCTCCAAGGTTCCACTCCTGTTACATGCTGTTAATCTCCTTCCCTCCAAGGTTCCTCTCCTGTTACATGCTGTTAATGTCCTTCCCTCCAAGATTCCTCTCCTGTAACATGATGTATGTTTCCTTCTGTCCAAGGTTCCTCTCCTGACACATGCTGTAAGTCTCCTTCCCACCAACGTTCTTCTCCTGTTACATGCTGTCTGTCTCCTTCCCTCCAAGGTTTCTCTCCTGTAACATGCTGTCTGTCTCCTTCCCTCAAATGTTCCTCTCCTGTAACATGCTGTCTGTTTCCTTCGCTCCAAGGTTCCTCTCCTGTTACATGCTGTCTGTCTCCTTCTGTCGAAGGTTCCTCTCCTGACACATGCTGTAAGTCTTCTTCCCACCTACGTTCTTCTCCTGTTACATGCTGTCTGTCTCCTTCCCTCCAAGGTTCTTTTCCTGTTACATGCTGAAAATTTCCTTCCCTCCAAGGTTCCTCTCCTGTAAAATGCTGTCAGTCTCCTTCCCACCGATGTTCCTCTCCTGTTACATGCTGTCAGTCTCCTTGCCTCCAATGTTCCTCTCCTGTTACATGCTGTCTGTCCCTTCCCACCAATGTTCCTCTCCTGTTACATGCTGTCCGTCCCTTCCCACCAATGTTCCTCTCCTGTTACATGCTGTCTGTCTCCTTCCCTCCAAGGTTCCTCTCCTGTAAAATGCTGTCAGTCTCCTTCCCATCGATGTTCCTCTCCTGTTACATGCTGTCAGTCTCTTCGCCTCCAATGTTCCTCTCCTGTTACATGCTGTCCGTCCCTTCCCACCAAGGTTCCTCTCCTGTAACATGCTGTCTGTCTCCTTCTGTCCAAGGTTCCTCTACTGACACATGCTGTAAGCCTCCTTGCCTCCAATGTTCCTCTCCTGTTACATGCTGTCCGTCTCCTTCCCTCCAAGGTTCCTCTCCTGTTACATGCTGTCCGTCTCCTTCCCTCCAAGGTTCCTCTCCTGTTACATGCTGTCCGTCCCTTCCCACCGATGTTCCTCTCCTGATACACGCTGTCAGTCTCCTTGCCTCCAATGTTCCTCTCCTGTTACATGCTGTCCGTCCCTTCCCACCAATGTTCCTCTCCTGTTACATGCTGTCCGTCCCTTCCCACCAATGTTCCTCTCCTGTTACATGCTGTCTGTCTCCTTCCCTCCAAGGTTCCTCTCCTGTAAAATGCTGTCAGTCTCCTTCCCACCGATGTTCCTCTCCTGTTACATGCTGTCAGTCTCCTTGCCTCCAATGTTCCTCTCCTGTTACATGCTGTCCCTCCCTTCCCACCAAGGTTCCTCTCCTGTAACATGCTGTCTGTTTCCTTCTGTCCAAGGTTCCTCTTCTGACACATGCTGTAAGCCTCCTTGCCTCCAATGTTCCTCTCCTGTTACATGCTGTCCGTCTCCTTCCCTCCAAGGTTCCTCTCCTGTTACATGCTGTCTGTTTCCTTCCATCCAAGGTTCCTCTCCTGTAACATGCTGTCAGTCTCCTTCCCTCCAAGGTTCCTCTCCTGTAACACGCTCTTTGTTTCCGCCCCACAAAGGTTCCTCTCCTGTTACATGCTGTCTGTCTCCTTCCCTCCAAGGTTCCTCTCCTGTAACATGCTGTCTGTTTCCTTCCCTCTAAGGTTTCTCTCCTGTAACATGCTGTCAGTCTCCTTCCCTCCAAGGTTCCTCTCCTGTAAAACGCTCTTTGTTTCCGCCCCACCAAGGTTCCTCTCCTGTTACATGCTGTCTGTCTCCTTCACTCCAAGGTTCCTATCTGTAACATGCTGTCTGTTTCCTTCCCTCTAAGGTTCCTCTCCTATAACATGCTGTCAGTCTCCTTGCCTCCAATGTTTCTCTCCTGTTACATGCTGTCAGTCTCTTCGCCTCCAATGTTCCTCTCCTGTTACATGCTGTCCGTCCCTTCCCACCAAGGTTCCTCTCCTGTAACATGCTGTCTGTCTCCTTCTGTCCAAGGTTCCTCTACTGACACATGCTGTAAGACTCCTTGCCTCCAATGTTCCTCTCCTGTTACATGCTGTCCGTCTCCTTCCCTCCAAGGTTCCTCTCCTGTTACATGCTGTCCGTCTCCTTCCCTCAAAGGTTCCTCTCCTGTTACATGCTGTCCGTCCCTTCCCACCGATGTTCCTCTCCTGATACACGCTGTCAGTCTCCTTGCCTCCAATGTTCCTCTCCTGTTACATGCTGTCCGTCCCTTCCCACCAATGTTCCTCTCCTGTTACATGCTGTCCGTCCCTTCCCACCAATGTTCCTCTCCTGTTACATGCTGTCTGTCTCCTTCCCTCCAAGGTTCCTCTCCTGTAAAATGTTGTCAGTCTCCTTCCCACCGATGTTCCTCTCCTGTTACATGCTGTCAGTCTCCTTGCCTCCAATGTTCCTCTCCTGTTACATGCTGTCCGTCCCTTCCCACCAAGGTTCCTCTCCTGTAACATGCTGTCTGTCTCCTTCTGTCCAAGGTTCCTCTTCTGACACATGCTGTAAGCCTCCTTGCCTCCAATGTTCCTCTCCTGTTACATGCTGTCCGTCTCCTTCCCTCCAAGGTTCCTCTCCTGTTACATGCTGTCTGTTTCCTTCCCTCCAAGGTTCCTCTCCTGTAACATGCTGTCAGTCTCCTTCCCTCCAAGGTTCCTCTCCTGTAACACGCTCTTTGTTTCCGCCCCACCAAGGTTCCTCTCCTGTTACATGCTGTCTGTCTCCTTCCCTCCAAGGTTCCTCTCCTGTAACATGCTGTCTGTTTCCTTCCCTCCAAGGTTCCTCTCCTGTAACACACTCTTTGTTTCCGCCCCACAAAGGTTCCTCTCCTGTTACATGCTGTCTGTCTCCTTCCCTCCAAGGTTCCTCTCCTGTAACATGCTGTCTGTTTCCTTCCCTCTAAGGTTTCTCTCCTGTAACATGCTGTCAGTCTTCTTCCCTCCAATGTTCCTCTCCTGTAACACGCTCTTTGTTTCCGCCCCACCAAGGTTCCTCTCCTGTTACATGCTGTCAGTCTCCTTGCCTCCAATGTTCCTCTCCTGTTACATGCTGTCCGTCCCTTCCCACCAAGGTTCCTCTCCTGTAACATGCTGTCTGTCTCCTTCTGTCCAAGGTTCCTCTACTGACACATGCTGTAAGCCTACTTGCCTCCAATGTTCCTCTCCTGTTACATGCTGTCTGTCTCCTTCCCTCCAAGGTTCCTCTCCTGTTACATGCTGTCTGTTTCCTTCCCTCCAAGGTTCCTCTCCTGTTACATGCTGTCTGTCTCCTTCCCTCCAAGGTTCCTCTCCTGTTACATGCTGTCCGTCCCTTCCCACCAGTGTTCCTCTCCTGTTACATGCTGTCCGTCCCTTCCCACCAATGTTCCTCTCCTGTTACATGCTGTCTGTCTCCTTCCCTCCAAGGTTCCTTTCCTGTAAAATGCTGTCAGTCTCCTTCCCACCGATGTTCCTCTCCTGTTACATGCTGTCAGTCTCCTTGCCTCCAATGTTCCTCTCCTGTTACATGCTGTCCGT
>JAPMAH010000026.1:565457-582908 GCA_029582155.1 Panopea generosa | reverse complement strand
ATAAACCTTTCTAACCTTTTTTTTAATGAATGCTAAAAATCCAAGAAATATCAGGTCTATATCTTAAATCTTACTTGGCCTGACCAAAATGTTTACTTGTCATGGTCAGACAAGTGGAATTTTCCAGCCCTGTACCTACCTACCCACATGAAAAAAAAATGGGTCAGAGTAACAATATGTTTTAATGTGTTGTAGGAACTGTACCTTCTGACAACTCAATTATTAACTGTTTTTTTACCTGCTTCTTCAAGGCGATCACCCTGGCTCTTGGTCCTCGCCACCCTCTCACTACCCGCCAGGTCTACCAATGACCATTGACTGATGCAGATCTTGTCTAAATCCTGCAATAATTACACACATATTGTAGCTCGACTGCATGCTAGTCTTAGAGCTTATACAAATCTGCTACCTGCGTAGAACAAGTAATGAGTGTCATTTTTTTGAGGCCAGCAGGTCGAGCTGGCGATTTAACTCCACAATCTTTGATGCGAGTGGCAAATATATAAAAGATTATCTTTTAACAACTGTAACAGTTCTCCTAGAAGACACACTTTAATACTGTATTTAAGTTTTATTAATGATCGATCAATGAGATTAAGAACATCAAGACCTGGCCCGCTATGGCAACATTGTTATTATGGCAAAATTTGCTCTCTAAACAACATGCACTTCCTGGGTAAAATCAGTACCGAGTGATGATTTTTGATGCTGGGAATCAAGTCTGCAGAGAAGCCCCCAGCTAACTGGTCTCACCTGTAACACTTCCTGTCGCCTGGGATCCAGCGGGGCTTGAACCAGTATTATATTGAAGATACTGTGACTTCTACTGGACTCGGTGTAAAGAGTCATGTGTGCTACCTTCCTCCTCTTCTGACCTGTAAAAGAGAACACCATGTTCACTTCTGAAACATTGCAACACCAACCAAATATTTGACACAAATCTTTTTAATAAAGTGCTGTTGTAACAACAAAAGTAGTCAGAAGACAACAAAGCTCGCCCCTGGGTGTCTAAGTCCAAAAAAGGCCATAACTGTGTAAAAATGCAATCCGGTGTGTGTGTTCCTTTGATGATGGTGAACACAAATGCGAAGTTTCATTCACATCCAATGAGTGATGCATAGAGCTGGGGTCATCGCAACAGCTCCTTGGACCTGGCGTGCTAAAAACGTGTACATATGCCTGATAATATTGACCAATGATAAATTTTTTTTTTTTAAAAATATTTAACAAGGTCATGCAAAGATATGACACTCATCTACATATTAAATATTTCAACTTTTATTATATGAGTTTGAATCCCCATCCGGCCAGTTTCCATGATGATTGACGTACAACATTGATTCAAGTGAGAAAGTTACTTGCTGAGATGGGTATGCTCCAGTACGGGTTAATGTTAAAACATCTCAGGAAAGATTGATTAGGTAAAAAACGATGTCCCTAAATATTCAAACAAAATTGTTCTCGAGCCTCCGTATAACTTCTTTGAGAAAGCTGGGAATAACCTACAGATACGAATAAATCAGCAAGCGATTCAACAAAGCGGAGAGTGGACGATTCTACACAGAGGACAGCTGACTGCTCAGTTCAGATAAAACGGGGCAATTGTCCACTGACTGGGGAGCGTATTTGAGTGACCACTTCAGACTGGACTGACCAGACCAGCAAGCCATTCAATATTAAGAATCAAACCTTTATAAATAACTTGTGGACTTTTGATCTCTACTTCCTGACAGTTCATGACGTACATGCTGTCTGTTCCAGTGTCCGTTCTCAGGATTTTTGAATGTGGAGCTCTGAAATAAATCACATTTATTCAATTATATTTGACAGTTAATGTATATACAGAACTTTACCAACGAAAAGAAGTGACTGTCCAATTCAAACAACCAATGAGCTCTACGCACTAGTTGTACAAGTATATAACATTTAAACAGATTATTTTCAATACCTTTAAGTCATGCTTTGGACAAGAAAATTATAAAAAAAAAAGAAAGTAATTCTCTCAAAGAAATAATCCAGAGTTAAATGCCCTTGTGCACAGGAAACTGCCTCGTGTTTTACAACAGTATATATATTCAACAACTGACCGCCATTACTTTTCCAGTTATACTCCAGACAAAACAAACAAGCGAAGCAATAAAGATCTATAAAACAACCCAGAGTTATGCCCCTTGACAGTGAAAATAAGTTCACTTGGCCTATAATAATTTTTTACTCAAAATATCAATGCCAGCATTGAGGAATTTTGCACTTACTTATATCCAATAATGGGGTCGTAAGTTAATTCCTCCAAAAGGTTGTACAAATAAACACATACACTGCATACGTGTTGTTCTCATCCTCGTGTTGTCCTCATCCACGTCCTCAACACGACTGGGGTCAACCATTATCCCAGAATCCTTACCGAAGTCATATTTATCTCTGTAATAAAATGTTATATAAACAATGGGGCTTAACGGTCGGTCACCTGATTATCCAAAAAACATTCAAGTAAGTCTATTCAGTTATAAGAAATTTTTTTTTTCAATTTCTCTCATATAGATTTAGTAAAAATTGGCCCCACCCAAAGGGCCACACCGTGAGACCAATGGACATGCAATCCACAATTTTAATATACATCCATGATCATGCTCACCATTTGTTTCTGAATGCTTCCTATATTAAGAAGAACATTATTAAAGTTTACCCTGAATTTGACAGTTTTGGCCCCGTACTCAAGGTCCCAAGGTGGTGGGGACCATGCAATTCACAATTTTGATTCACCCTTAGATACCAAAGCTGCATACAACATTTCATGACAATTTTTCAAAAATGTGAATTGTTTACGGATGCACGACGACTGACATAAGGCGATTGCAAAAGGTCCCTCGAGACGTCCCAGGTGACCTAATAATAATCATTAGTTTCAGTGATTCACTGAAACTTGTTTCTGTTTTTGTTAAATTTCACAGAAACTGATAATTTTAATTTTAGGTCAGAAAAGATGGTAAGTTTAGGAAAACCCAACAGACCTTAAAATTAAATCCCCACCATACGGTTATGATTTATAAATAAAAGTACAGGAAAAAAAGCAAAATGAATAGGCTAAATCTGTCAAGAAAATTATAAAATTTGTATTGTTTCTTAATATTAATTTATGAACATAATTAGCTGTTTTCAGTAAAGAGAATCACAAGTTAAAAATGAATTTGCTGATAAAATTTCATTACGACATTTTATCCATGAAATAAAATTTAGAAAACAAGAGGGCCTAGATGGCCCTGTATCGCACCTTGAGTCACCCAACTTAAGTAGATATATATAGATATATATAATACATGTACACTCAAAATTCCAGAAAAATGAGATGGGCAAGCATTTTGCTTTGTTTTGAAGATGTAACAGATGCGTAGAAGAGTTCAAACTTGGTAGAGGTTCACCTATGGTAAATGTCAGTGAAATTACATTGAAATCAGGTCAGTAGACTCTGACAAGAAGGCTTTTGAAGTTTTTACTATAGCTGGCTATATAGTAAACTAGCACCTCACTGTGCGGTCATGTTTTTTTAACAAATCACAACGGCTGGAACAAACTTGGTAAAGGGTCACCCAAGGAACATTTCTGCGAAATTGTTTTAAAATTGATCCAGTGGTTTCTGACAAGAAGATTTTTAAGTTTTTACTTTAGCTTATATAGTAAACTAGCCCCACCCCCTGGCCGCCATGTTTTTTGACAAATCACTACGGTTTGAACAAACTTGGTAGAGGTTCTTCCAAGGAACATACTTGGTAAAAGGTCCCCCAAGGAATATTTCTGAGAAATTATTTTAAAATCGAACCAGTAGTTTCTGACAAGAACATTTTTTAAGTTTTTACTATAACTCATAGGTTTTTTGATGAATCACTACGGTTTGAACAAACTTGGTAGAGGTTCTTGCAAGGAACATTTCTGTGAAATTATTTTAAAATCTAGCCAGTAGTTTCTGACAAGAAGATTTTTTAAGTTTTTACTAATTAATCTTGCCCCGGTCCCCTGGCGGCCATGTTTTTTGACAAATCAAGATGTCTTGAACAAACTTGGTAGAATGTCCCCCAAGGAATATTTCTGAGAAATTATTTTAAAATCGAACCAGTAGTTTCTGACAAGAACATTTTTTAAGTTTTTACTATAACTCATATACATGTAGTAAACTAGCCCCACCCCCTGGCCGCCATGTTTTTTGAAGAATAAAGATGGCTTTAACAAACTAGGTAGAGGGTCACCCAAGGAACATTTCTGTGAAATTATTTTAAAATCGGGCCAGTAGTTTCTGACAAGAAGATTTTTTAAGTTTTTATTATAGCTTATATAGTAAACTAACCCCACTCCCTGGCCGCCATGTTTTTTGACGAATCAAGATGGCTTGAACAAACTTGGTAGAGGGTCACCCAAGGAATATTTCTGTGAAATTATTTTAAAACGAGCCAGTAGATTTTGACAAGAAGATTTTTTAAGTTTTTACTAATTAAACTTGCCCCGCCCCCTGGCAGTCAAGTTTTTTGATGAATCAAGATGTCTTGAACAAACTTGGTAGAGTGTCACCCAAGTAACATTTCAGTAAAGTAATGTCAAAATTGGCCCAGTGGTTTCAGAGGAGAAGTTGTTAGAAGGTAAAAGTTAACGACGGACAACAGATGACAGACGACGGACACCAGGCGATCACAAAATGCCTACACTTATTCAGTAACCCTTAACCCAGGGCAAGGGGGATCTGGTCTTATGAATTCATGTAAATAGTGAAAACACCATTCATAATTTCACTACTTTTAACAGTTCAAATACCAAAAATAATTTATTTATAACAGAATCTCTATATTTAATAAAAAAAATTTTTTTAAATAAACTAGAGCTAACACTGAAGGTGATGAATACCCCCGAACCAGAAAATGGTTTACCATTGTATGAAGTTTTATTAAATTATATCCAATAGTTTTAAAGTTATGCTCCAGAAAAAAAAAAAACTTAATAAAAGAGAATGTTATGGATTGAGTTTTTTGTATTGTTAATTTTTTTATGGTTTTGTTAAAATTAAAAACGGTCTTTTTAATTATTGTGCAGTGTACAAACTTTCATGGCAATCAATAAATGTTATACTTTTTCGAGTTATGTTGAGGGACAACAATTTTATGGCAATAAAGGGCAATAACTCTGTAATTAGCAAGAATAGAGTTATTATGTTTCCTGTACACTGCACTTCCTGTCATTATATTCTACCATTGTATGAAGTTCGATGAAATTCCATCCAGTACTTTAAAAGTAATGCTCCGGACAAGGGAAATATATCAAAGGGCAATAACTCTGTAATTAGCAAGAATAGAGTTATGTTTCTTGTACACTGCACTTCCTCTCATTATATTCTACCATTGTATGAAGCTTGATGAAATTCCATCAGGTACTTTTCAAGTTATGCTCCGGACAAGAAAAAATATCAAAGAGAAATAACTCTGTAATTAGCAAGAATAGAGTTATGTTTCTTGTACACTGCACTTCTTCTCATTATATTCTACCATTGTATGACGTTTGATGAAATTCCATCCAGTACTTTTCAAGTGATGCTCCAGACAAGGAAAATTGCAACGGACAGACCGACCGACAGACCGACCACAGGGTGACTCCAATATACCCCCTCAAACTTTGTTTGTGGGGGGTTTAATAAGAAATTCCGCCTACTTATGTTGAGATCACTTATGTTGTGATCATAAAAATCTATCACGATAATTAACTTTTTTTTTCTTGCATACCAAACACATTGAAACTTTAATCTATCATTCCAAAGCTAACTCAGTTCACATATATACAAAACCATGTAAAGAATGGTGTCAATAATAAACAGTAATAACGTTTCTTAAGTATGCCGAGTAATAATCAGTTGCCCATACGAAATGCAAACAAATGTCGATGCTAACGGAATTCGGAGCTTTGCGCATGTCTTTCCAGAATGTTATTATACGGGCATTCGCAGTAATAGGTATATCGCGGTATTAGGTATACAAGGGATAATATTCTGTACTATACAAATAATTAAGTGATTTCCAGTAGATTACAGTTAGGATGTACCTGTATGATTTCATATATAGATAAATATAGGTTAAGACAGTGTTGTCTCCCTTGAACTATAAAATGCTTGAACTATAAAAAAATGAATAAGTAACACCGGGTGACATGTTTTTTACATTCAAAGTACCAATTTACTATCGAAAATAGAAATTCTACTTCTAGTTGAATAACCCATGTGGAATGTTTGAATTTTAAACATACTGTACATACAGTTCATTTAACGGAGCGCTAAGCTAACAGAGCTCTAAACCACTCAGATCAGGTTATGTTTGTATTGCCAGAAGCTTAACCTTGAACATAATTATGTCCAGCGTTGCAAATGCCCGTGGGTGCTGTGAAATGAAGCAATTGTCAGATTGTATTTCGGAGAAAAGGCAAGACCAGTGTAGACCACTACAATATTTACATAAAATTCACTCATTATAAAGATCTACCAATCGTCACTGTATGTTATTTATGGACTCACGATAACGGGCTTCGCTGTTTTTGCTAGTTTCAAATTCGTGGATTAAGAAGGAAAACAACGTTCCATAAAATCGCAGCCATCTTGAATACGAATATTTGGTTTAGATAATGACGTCAGTGTTTAAAAAAAGATTTTATTAACCAATGGAGAGCGGGTGGAACGCATAT
Organism: Panopea generosa; assembly: GCA_029582155.1. Lineage (NCBI taxonomy): Eukaryota > Metazoa > Mollusca > Bivalvia > Adapedonta > Hiatellidae > Panopea > Panopea generosa. The sequence goes on along the minus strand of JAPMAH010000026.1, from coordinate 576,200 downwards.
TAAGGGTGGGGTTAAAATATGAAATTGTTATATGTTAAGTGTTTTTATTTTCATTGTTATAGATTCAGCATATCTTAATCTTTGTAAGAATTGATTAAAACCATGGTTATTTACAATAAATATACTTTAAAAGCCATTCAAACGCAGCCGGAATTAGTCAAAAACGGCGAAAAATCGTCAAAAAACGTCATACAAATGTAAATTTAAGACCAGATTTAAGGCATTATTTTATTCTTTTCATATATTTTCTTGAAATATATGTCAAGGGCATTACATAATTAATGGGATTAGGGCAGTTTAACATCATAATCACTGGTATACACGCCACATTTGCCTTTTCCCCATGGCCGGAAAAGTGACCGGGTTTTAGTAGTACTCTCAGCTACCACCATTGAGACGAGGTCTCTGATTGGTTGAAAAAAGTATAGGGATGTTAAGGGCATATATTTTTATAGTAAACTTAATTCTTGTTGGATGAAAATGTGAAACTGGCAAATGATCACAATAAAATATAAGTTTATTATGTTTGTGTCAATAAAAAATTAGATATATTAATTAAATTCATTTTATCAAGCAAACTGCATGGAAAGTAAAATAGGTGAAATTTACTTTTTTTTCATGCTGAAAGCGGGGGTACGCCCGCCGCCAATCTGCGCCGTTGGTTAATACTTGGGTTTCAAGGCATAGTGCCACCATTGCAAAAAGGAAGTGCTTCCGTGGGGTAGTCGCATAATGGCGGTTGTAAATAATCCTCAATTCTTCTTCTTTAAAAATGCATTTTCCTATTTTTAATGCTCATTTTTTTATTTGAATGGCATTATTGATGTATTTTGAACATTTTGATAGCATTGTCATGTTTGAATTGTGAATTTAGAAAAAAAAAATGATGCTTGGAAATTGGGGTATGAATTCATGATTTCGGAAGTCTACTTTCACTTTGTCACCAGTGTACGCACTGAGCAGAAAAAAAATCTCTTATATGACACATGACCCCTACTTTTCTCATCATATTTTGATAGTGCAGATGTTGACAAACAGTAAAATGTAGGTTTCACTTCTTTCATTTGGGACCCTCTATGAATGACAAGCCTTCAAACTTTTATTATTTACTATAGAATAAAGAACAAAAATCAATGGTGTGGTTACACTTAAATGGACACTTCAGGTGTTTTGGGCTATTTCGACCCAAACAGGCGAAATCATGGCTTCTATTCGCGCGGCAAATGACGCCCCTTGGCAAATACTTGGGTTTCAATGGACGATTCAGGTGTCTTCTACACCCTCTGGGCTGCCCAGTGACACCCAGTTTTTGAGTCTGGCTCATCTGGAAGTCGGTCATCGAGTGTCCCGAACAAGGGGACCCACACCAGGCTGCAGTCTGTAGGCTGTTTGGAGCGAATCAGGGGAAAAGACGGCATTTGGTTTCTGGCCAATATACCACCCTGGGCTAATACTTGGGTTTCAATGGACACTTCAGGTGTCTTCTACACACCCTGGCCTGCCCAGTGACACCTCGTTTTTGAGTCTGGCTCATCTAGAAGTCGCTCAACGGACGTCGCAAACATGTGCACGCATACAAAGTTGCATTGTTTTGGGCTATTTCGACCCAAACAGGCGAAATCATGGCTTCTATTCGCGCGGCAAATGACGCCCCTTGGCAAATACTTGGGTTTCAATGGACGATTCAGGTGTCTTCTACACCCTCTGGGCTGCCCAGTGACACCCAGTTTTTGAGTCTGGCTCATCTGGAAGTCGGTCATCGAGTGTCCCGAACAAGGGGACCCACACCAGGCTGCAGTCTGTAGGCTGTTTGGAGCGAATCAGGGGAAAAGACGGCATTTGGTTTCTGGCCAATATACCACCCTGGGCTAATACTTGGGTTTCAATGGACACTTCAGGTGTCTTCTACACACCCTGGCCTGCCCAGTGACACCTCGTTTTTGAGTCTGGCTCATCTAGAAGTCGCTCAACGGACGTCGCAAACATGTGCACGCATACAAAGTTGCATTGTTTTGGGCTATTTCGACCCAAACAGGCGAAATCATGGCTTCTATTCGCGCGGCAAATGACGCCCCTTGGCAAATACTTGGGTTTCAATGGACGACTTCAGGTGTCTTCTACACCCTCTGGGCTGCCCAGTGACACCCAGTTTTTGAGTCTGGCTCATCTGGAAGTCGGTCATCGAGTGTCCCGAACAAGGGGACCCACACCAGGCTGCAGTCTGTAGGCTGTTTGGAGCGAATCAGGGGAAAAGACGGCATTTGGTTTCTGGCCAATATACCACCCTGGGCTAATACTTGGGTTTCAATGGACACTTCAGGTGTCTTCTACACACCCTGGCCTGCCCAGTGACACCTCGTTTTTGAGTCTGGCTCATCTAGAAGTCGGCTCAACGGACGTCGCAAACATGTGCACGCATACAAAGTTGCATTGTTTTGGGCTATTTCGACCCAAACAGGCGAAATCATGGCTTCTATTCGCGCGGCAAATGACGCCCCTTGGCAAATACTTGGGTTTCAATGGACGACTTCAGGTGTCTTCTACACCCTCTGGGCTGCCCAGTGACACCCAGTTTTTGAGTCTGGCTCATCTGGAAGTCGGTCATCGAGTGTCCCGAACAAGGGGACCCACACCAGGCTGCAGTCTGTAGGCTGTTTGGAGCGAATCAGGGGAAAAGACGGCATTTGGTTTCTGGCCAATATACCACCCTGGGCTAATACTTGGGTTTCAATGGACACTTCAGGTGTCTTCTACACACCCTGGCCTGCCCAGTGACACCTCGTTTTTGAGTCTGGCTCATCTAGAAGTCGCTCAACGGACGTCGCAAACATGTGCACGCATACAAAGTTGCATTGTTTTGGGCTATTTCGACCCAAACAGGCGAAATCATGGCTTCTATTCGCGCGGCAAATGACGCCCCTTGGCAAATACTTGGGTTTCAATGGACGACTTCAGGTGTCTTCTACACCCTCTGGGCTGCCCAGTGACACCCAGTTTTTGAGTCTGGCTCATCTGGAAGTCGGTCATCGAGTGTCCCGAACAAGGGGACCCACACCAGGCTGCAGTCTGTAGGCTGTTTGGAGCGAATCAGGGGAAAAGACGGCATTTGGTTTCTGGCCAATATACCACCCTGGGCTAATACTTGGGTTTCAATGGACACTTCAGGTGTCTTCTACACACCCTGGCCTGCCCAGTGACACCTCGTTTTTGAGTCTGGCTCATCTAGAAGTCGCTCAACGGACGTCGCAAACATGTGCACGCATACAAAGTTGCATTGTTTTGGGCTATTTCGACCCAAACAGGCGAAATCATGGCTTCTATTCGCGCGGCAAATGACGCCCCTTGGCAAATACTTGGGTTTCAATGGACGATTCAGGTGTCTTCTACACCCTCTGGGCTGCCCAGTGACACCCAGTTTTTGAGTCTGGCTCATCTGGAAGTCGGTCATCGAGTGTCCCGAACAAGGGGACCCACACCAGGCTGCAGTCTGTAGGCTGTTTGGAGCGAATCAGGGGAAAAGACGGCATTTGGTTTCTGGCCAATATACCACCCTGGGCTAATACTTGGGTTTCAATGGACACTTCAGGTGTCTTCTACACACCCTGGCCTGCCCAGTGACACCTCGTTTTTGAGTCTGGCTCATCTAGAAGTCGCTCAACGGACGTCGCAAACATGTGCACGCATACAAAGTTGCATTGTTTTGGGCTATTTCGACCCAAACAGGCGAAATCATGGCTTCTATTCGCGCGGCAAATGACGCCCCTTGGCAAATACTTGGGTTTCAATGGACGACTTCAGGTGTCTTCTACACCCTCTGGGCTGCCCAGTGACACCCAGTTTTTGAGTCTGGCTCATCTGGAAGTCGGTCATCGAGTGTCCCGAACAAGGGGACCCACACCAGGCTGCAGTCTGTAGGCTGTTTGGAGCGAATCAGGGGAAAAGACGGCATTTGGTTTCTGGCCAATATACCACCCTGGGCTAATACTTGGGTTTCAATGGACACTTCAGGTGTCTTCTACACACCCTGGCCTGCCCAGTGACACCTCGTTTTTGAGTCTGGCTCATCTAGAAGTCGCTCAACGGACGTCGCAAACATGTGCACGCATACAAAGTTGCATTGTTTTGGGCTATTTCGACCCAAACAGGCGAAATCATGGCTTCTATTCGCGCGGCAAATGACGCCCCTTGGCAAATACTTGGGTTTCAATGGACGATTCAGGTGTCTTCTACACCCTCTGGGCTGCCCAGTGACACCCAGTTTTTGAGTCTGGCTCATCTGGAAGTCGGTCATCGAGTGTCCCGAACAAGGGGACCCACACCAGGCTGCAGTCTGTAGGCTGTTTGGAGCGAATCAGGGGAAAAGACGGCATTTGGTTTCTGGCCAATATACCACCCTGGGCTAATACTTGGGTTTCAATGGACACTTCAGGTGTCTTCTACACACCCTGGCCTGCCCAGTGACACCTCGTTTTTGAGTCTGGCTCATCTAGAAGTCGCTCAACGGACGTCGCAAACATGTGCACGCATACAAAGTTGCATTGTTTTGGGCTATTTCGACCCAAACAGGCGAAATCATGGCTTCTATTCGCGCGGCAAATGACGCCCCTTGGCAAATACTTGGGTTTCAATGGACGATTCAGGTGTCTTCTACACCCTCTGGGCTGCCCAGTGACACCCAGTTTTTGAGTCTGGCTCATCTGGAAGTCGGTCATCGAGTGTCCCGAACAAGGGGACCCACACCAGGCTGCAGTCTGTAGGCTGTTTGGAGCGAATCAGGGGAAAAGACGGCATTTGGTTTCTGGCCAATATACCACCCTGGGCTAATACTTGGGTTTCAATGGACACTTCAGGTGTCTTCTACACACCCTGGCCTGCCCAGTGACACCTCGTTTTTGAGTCTGGCTCATCTAGAAGTCGCTCAACGGACGTCGCAAACATGTGCACGCATACAAAGTTGCATTGTTTTGGGCTATTTCGACCCAAACAGGCGAAATCATGGCTTCTATTCGCGCGGCAAATGACGCCCCTTGGCAAATACTTGGGTTTCAATGGACGACTTCAGGTGTCTTCTACACCCTCTGGGCTGCCCAGTGACACCCAGTTTTTGAGTCTGGCTCATCTGGAAGTCGGTCATCGAGTGTCCCGAACAAGGGGACCCACACCAGGCTGCAGTCTGTAGGCTGTTTGGAGCGAATCAGGGGAAAAGACGGCATTTGGTTTCTGGCCAATATACCACCCTGGGCTAATACTTGGGTTTCAATGGACACTTCAGGTGTCTTCTACACACCCTGGCCTGCCCAGTGACACCTCGTTTTTGAGTCTGGCTCATCTAGAAGTCGCTCAACGGACGTCGCAAACATGTGCACGCATACAAAGTTGCATTGTTTTGGGCTATTTCGACCCAAACAGGCGAAATCATGGCTTCTATTCGCGCGGCAAATGACGCCCCTTGGCAAATACTTGGGTTTCAATGGACGACTTCAGGTGTCTTCTACACCCTCTGGGCTGCCCAGTGACACCCAGTTTTTGAGTCTGGCTCATCTGGAAGTCGGTCATCGAGTGTCCCGAACAAGGGGACCCACACCAGGCTGCAGTCTGTAGGCTGTTTGGAGCGAATCAGGGGAAAAGACGGCATTTGGTTTCTGGCCAATATACCACCCTGGGCTAATACTTGGGTTTCAATGGACACTTCAGGTGTCTTCTACACACCCTGGCCTGCCCAGTGACACCTCGTTTTTGAGTCTGGCTCATCTAGAAGTCGCTCAACGGACGTCGCAAACATGTGCACGCATACAAAGTTGCATTGTTTTGGGCTATTTCGACCCAAACAGGCGAAATCATGGCTTCTATTCGCGCGGCAAATGACGCCCCTTGGCAAATACTTGGGTTTCAATGGACGACTTCAGGTGTCTTCTACACCCTCTGGGCTGCCCAGTGACACCCAGTTTTTGAGTCTGGCTCATCTGGAAGTCGGTCATCGAGTGTCCCGAACAAGGGGACCCACACCAGGCTGCAGTCTGTAGGCTGTTTGGAGCGAATCAGGGGAAAAGACGGCATTTGGTTTCTGGCCAATATACCACCCTGGGCTAATACTTGGGTTTCAATGGACACTTCAGGTGTCTTCTACACACCCTGGCCTGCCCAGTGACACCTCGTTTTTGAGTCTGGCTCATCTAGAAGTCGCTCAACGGACGTCGCAAACATGTGCACGCATACAAAGTTGCATTGTTTTGGGCTATTTCGACCCAAACAGGCGAAATCATGGCTTCTATTCGCGCGGCAAATGACGCCCCTTGGCAAATACTTGGGTTTCAATGGACGACTTCAGGTGTCTTCTACACCCTCTGGGCTGCCCAGTGACACCCAGTTTTTGAGTCTGGCTCATCTGGAAGTCGGTCATCGAGTGTCCCGAACAAGGGGACCCACACCAGGCTGCAGTCTGTAGGCTGTTTGGAGCGAATCAGGGGAAAAGACGGCATTTGGTTTCTGGCCAATATACCACCCTGGGCTAATACTTGGGTTTCAATGGACACTTCAGGTGTCTTCTACACACCCTGGCCTGCCCAGTGACACCTCGTTTTTGAGTCTGGCTCATCTAGAAGTCGCTCAACGGACGTCGCAAACATGTGCACGCATACAAAGTTGCATTGTTTTGGGCTATTTCGACCCAAACAGGCGAAATCATGGCTTCTATTCGCGCGGCAAATGACGCCCCTTGGCAAATACTTGGGTTTCAATGGACGACTTCAGGTGTCTTCTACACCCTCTGGGCTGCCCAGTGACACCCAGTTTTTGAGTCTGGCTCATCTGGAAGTCGGTCATCGAGTGTCCCGAACAAGGGGACCCACACCAGGCTGCAGTCTGTAGGCTGTTTGGAGCGAATCAGGGGAAAAGACGGCATTTGGTTTCTGGCCAATATACCACCCTGGGCTAATACTTGGGTTTCAATGGACACTTCAGGTGTCTTCTACACACCCTGGCCTGCCCAGTGACACCTCGTTTTTGAGTCTGGCTCATCTAGAAGTCGCTCAACGGACGTCGCAAACATGTGCACGCATACAAAGTTGCATTGTTTTGGGCTATTTCGACCCAAACAGGCGAAATCATGGCTTCTATTCGCGCGGCAAATGACGCCCCTTGGCAAATACTTGGGTTTCAATGGACGACTTCAGGTGTCTTCTACACCCTCTGGGCTGCCCAGTGACACCCAGTTTTTGAGTCTGGCTCATCTGGAAGTCGGTCATCGAGTGTCCCGAACAAGGGGACCCACACCAGGCTGCAGTCTGTAGGCTGTTTGGAGCGAATCAGGGGAAAAGACGGCATTTGGTTTCTGGCCAATATACCACCCTGGGCTAATACTTGGGTTTCAATGGACACTTCAGGTGTCTTCTACACACCCTGGCCTGCCCAGTGACACCTCGTTTTTGAGTCTGGCTCATCTAGAAGTCGCTCAACGGACGTCGCAAACATGTGCACGCATACAAAGTTGCATTGTTTTGGGCTATTTCGACCCAAACAGGCGAAATCATGGCTTCTATTCGCGCGGCAAATGACGCCCCTTGGCAAATACTTGGGTTTCAATGGACGACTTCAGGTGTCTTCTACACCCTCTGGGCTGCCCAGTGACACCCAGTTTTTGAGTCTGGCTCATCTGGAAGTCGGTCATCGAGTGTCCCGAACAAGGGGACCCACACCAGGCTGCAGTCTGTAGGCTGTTTGGAGCGAATCAGGGGAAAAGACGGCATTTGGTTTCTGGCCAATATACCACCCTGGGCTAATACTTGGGTTTCAATGGACACTTCAGGTGTCTTCTACACACCCTGGCCTGCCCAGTGACACCTCGTTTTTGAGTCTGGCTCATCTAGAAGTCGCTCAACGGACGTCGCAAACATGTGCACGCATACAAAGTTGCATTGTTTTGGGCTATTTCGACCCAAACAGGCGAAATCATGGCTTCTATTCGCGCGGCAAATGACGCCCCTTGGCAAATACTTGGGTTTCAATGGACGATTCAGGTGTCTTCTACACCCTCTGGGCTGCCCAGTGACACCCAGTTTTTGAGTCTGGCTCATCTGGAAGTCGGTCATCGAGTGTCCCGAACAAGGGGACCCACACCAGGCTGCAGTCTGTAGGCTGTTTGGAGCGAATCAGGGGAAAAGACGGCATTTGGTTTCTGGCCAATATACCACCCTGGGCTAATACTTGGGTTTCAATGGACACTTCAGGTGTCTTCTACACACCCTGGCCTGCCCAGTGACACCTCGTTTTTGAGTCTGGCTCATCTAGAAGTCGCTCAACGGACGTCGCAAACATGTGCACGCATACAAAGTTGCATTGTTTTGGGCTATTTCGACCCAAACAGGCGAAATCATGGCTTCTATTCGCGCGGCAAATGACGCCCCTTGGCAAATACTTGGGTTTCAATGGACGACTTCAGGTGTCTTCTACACCCTCTGGGCTGCCCAGTGACACCCAGTTTTTGAGTCTGGCTCATCTGGAAGTCGGTCATCGAGTGTCCCGAACAAGGGGACCCACACCAGGCTGCAGTCTGTAGGCTGTTTGGAGCGAATCAGGGGAAAAGACGGCATTTGGTTTCTGGCCAATATACCACCCTGGGCTAATACTTGGGTTTCAATGGACACTTCAGGTGTCTTCTACACACCCTGGCCTGCCCAGTGACACCTCGTTTTTGAGTCTGGCTCATCTAGAAGTCGCTCAACGGACGTCGCAAACATGTGCACGCATACAAAGTTGCATTGTTTTGGGCTATTTCGACCCAAACAGGCGAAATCATGGCTTCTATTCGCGCGGCAAATGACGCCCCTTGGCAAATACTTGGGTTTCAATGGACGATTCAGGTGTCTTCTACACCCTCTGGGCTGCCCAGTGACACCCAGTTTTTGAGTCTGGCTCATCTGGAAGTCGGTCATCGAGTGTCCCGAACAAGGGGACCCACACCAGGCTGCAGTCTGTAGGCTGTTTGGAGCGAATCAGGGGAAAAGACGGCATTTGGTTTCTGGCCAATATACCACCCTGGGCTAATACTTGGGTTTCAATGGACACTTCAGGTGTCTTCTACACACCCTGGCCTGCCCAGTGACACCTCGTTTTTGAGTCTGGCTCATCTAGAAGTCGCTCAACGGACGTCGCAAACATGTGCACGCATACAAAGTTGCATTGTTTTGGGCTATTTCGACCCAAACAGGCGAAATCATGGCTTCTATTCGCGCGGCAAATGACGCCCCTTGGCAAATACTTGGGTTTCAATGGACGATTCAGGTGTCTTCTACACCCTCTGGGCTGCCCAGTGACACCCAGTTTTTGAGTCTGGCTCATCTGGAAGTCGGTCATCGAGTGTCCCGAACAAGGGGACCCACACCAGGCTGCAGTCTGTAGGCTGTTTGGAGCGAATCAGGGGAAAAGACGGCATTTGGTTTCTGGCCAATATACCACCCTGGGCTAATACTTGGGTTTCAATGGACACTTCAGGTGTCTTCTACACACCCTGGCCTGCCCAGTGACACCTCGTTTTTGAGTCTGGCTCATCTAGAAGTCGCTCAACGGACGTCGCAAACATGTGCACGCATACAAAGTTGCATTGTTTTGGGCTATTTCGACCCAAACAGGCGAAATCATGGCTTCTATTCGCGCGGCAAATGACGCCCCTTGGCAAATACTTGGGTTTCAATGGACACTTCAGGTGTCTTCTACACCCTCTGGGCTGCCCAGTGACACCCAGTTTTTGAGTCTGGCTCATCTGGAAGTCGGTCATCGAGTGTCCCGAACAAGGGGACCCACACCAGGCTGCAGTCTGTAGGCTGTTTGGAGCGAATCAGGGGAAAAGACGGCATTTGGTTTCTGGCCAATATACCACCCTGGGCTAATACTTGGGTTTCAATGGACACTTCAGGTGTCTTGTACACACCCTGGCCTGCCCAGTGACACCTCGTTTTTGAGTCTGGCTCATCTAGAAGTCGCTCAACGGACGTCGCAAACATGTGCACGCATACAAAGTTGCATTGTTTTGGGCTATTTCGACCCAAACAGGCGAAATCATGGCTTCTATTCGCGCGGCAAATGACGCCCCTTGGCAAATACTTGGGTTTCAATGGACGACTTCAGGTGTCTTCTACACCCTCTGGGCTGCCCAGTGACACCCAGTTTTTGAGTCTGGCTCATCTGGAAGTCGGTCATCGAGTGTCCCGAACAAGGGGACCCACACCAGGCTGCAGTCTGTAGGCTGTTTGGAGCGAATCAGGGGAAAAGACGGCATTTGGTTTCTGGCCAATATACCACCCTGGGCTAATACTTGGGTTTCAATGGACACTTCAGGTGTCTTCTACACACCCTGGCCTGCCCAGTGACACCTCGTTTTTGAGTCTGGCTCATCTAGAAGTCGCTCAACGGACGTCGCAAACATGTGCACGCATACAAAGTTGCATTGTTTTGGGCTATTTCGACCCAAACAGGCGAAATCATGGCTTCTATTCGCGCGGCAAATGACGCCACCTTGGCAAATACTTGGGTTCAATGGACATTCAGGTGTCTTCTACACCCTCTGGCTGCCCAGTGACACCCAGTTTTTGAGTCTGGCTCATCTGGAAGTCGGTCATCGAGTGTCCCCGAACCAAGGGGACCCACACCAGGCTGCAGTCTGTAGGCTGTTTGGAGCGAATCAGGGGAAAGACGGCATTTTGGTTTCTGGCCAATATACCACCCTGGGCTAATACTTGGGTTTCAATG
>JAPMAH010000026.1:523957-564957 GCA_029582155.1 Panopea generosa | reverse complement strand
AGTAGACACTCCTTATTTATCTCTGCAAGTTACTTACTACCTCCCCACAGAGGTGGGAGGCTCCTGTCCAATATTAGAACAAAGGTTCATGACCAATCATCACTGAAACTGTTGCTGAGCAGTATTCAAACACATGACCCCAGTGGACTGACAGCCAAACACAGGGTTTAATGCCACTTTTGACACAAGTTACAGGTTATGCAATAACATATTGCAACCTCCCTCATGAACATGAACCTGCCCAGAACCACCTTCCAAATTAATAAAACTGGCAGGCTTTAAGTTTTGTTGGACCATTAGCTGGAATTAAACCTGAGGACTTCCGGTGTGAGAAAAAGTACTTTTCTTGCATTAACCATTGTGTTGTTTTTGTTCCATGACAACCATACTCTGGTCAGTACCAGTAAACTGCAAACACATATCTGCCTCACAGGTACCCTAAATTTATTATTTAATGTATGCTAATTTGAGATAAAGACAGTATCGGCAAAAATGAGCGACTTCTTTTTAATGCAGCCCATGTCAAAATTACTGCTTAATCTGATTATATTAAGAAGAAAAGGACAGCTAATTTTATTACTCAAACATATCATGTGCTATCGATTACACTGTTTTGAGAGACAGAAAAAAAACAAACAGCAATTAGGCTCCTTGGAGATGCGCAATATTGTTGCAAGAAATTACTAGTATAACTGATTTCAAACCAAGATAAGTTTATTTATTCCAATATTTGTCTCATAATTACTTTTATAAAACATATACCAGTACAACAGGTGTAAACAGGTGTGACTTATTAAAACTAACAGTAATACAGACTAGACAATGGTAATAGCATGTACTAGTTTACAAACTGCCACAGGTGTTACTGGTATTTCATAAAAAATATAAAGTCTGCTTTCACTTTCTTAAAATTAACTTCATGCTACTTCACGGTCGAAGTTTAACGATGTCTGGGTCACATTCAGTTTTAAGTATTATAGCTCTAAAGGGTGACAACTCAGAACAAACTGAATGTAAATAACAATACTGGGTACAGTCCCTTGATTTATGTTTTGTGATAAATAATACCTTTGCTGTCTGGCACCCTGATATCATTATTTAGATGTTGTCCTAGTTTCTCAGCCAATATAATCACTCAGATTTCAATATAGAACATTCCATTTTACACAGAATGTCACGACCGTCAGTAGTTGTTGACCTACTTCCTCAGCCCATAATCGAAACTGCTCCAAGAACGAGAAAGTAGATCAACATTTAAGTCTGTTACGGATGATTGCTGTAGTTTTTCATGCACTCCAGTTCTGTGCACAAAGGGAAACTTTGTCGGGTTCAGCCAGTGTCACAACATACTAACTATACTACAACTGACCCTATTTCGAATGCAGTGCTCATTACAAATACACCTGAAATTGGTCTCTTATATCATGTTCAATATATGAAATATACATACTGGTATAAAATAATTCTTAATAGCAATTTAACCTAAATATAAAATATAATAGAAATCTTAATATCCATACAAATAAGCCCATTTAGTATAAAAACATTTATTTTGCAACTGCAGTTTATTTAATGATGGCATACTTTGGGAGCTATTTTTTTCTCAAATTACGCAGTATCATGTATTTTTTAAATTGACTGTCATTAAAATAGGTATCAGAGAGTATTTTGTGAGGTTCTAAGAAAATTTTATCCATACACTGTATCAAAATATAAAAAAAAAACGCTCATGCTTGATGGTTCAGAAAAATCACTTGTAAACACACTCAATTTCTATGCTGAAATCTCCGGCCTTAATATCAATGTTGATAAAACAAAGGCAGTGTGGATAGGTTCAAGGAAAAAAATTAATATTAAGTTATGTAAACAATATAATCTTTTTTGGGACAATGAATTTACTGTCCTTGGTATTCGATTTTCAGTAGATTTAGACAAAATGATTAATGTAAACTTTGATGGTCAAAACGAATATTAACACCAATTGGTAAAATAAGTCTTAAAAAGTTTAGCGATATCAATAATTTATCATCTTATCTTAGCTCTACCAAACCCTTACTCTGATAAAAATAAAGAGATTAAAAGTTTATTTTTTAAATTTATTTGGAATGATATACCTGATAAGGTGAAAAGAACTACAATTTGCAACTCTTACATAAAAGAGGGCCTCAAAATGTTTGATATAAACCTTTTTATTAACTCATTAAAACTCACATGGATAAGACGCCTTTTAAACTCAAATAAAAAATATCTAGATATATTTAATTCAATGTACCCATTCATGTCAAATGTTGGCGCATATGGCCCAGATTTTATTAGTAGACACATAAACAGAATACATAATCCCTTCTGGAAAGATATTTTTAGAAGTTATCAAACATATTCAAACCTACTAAGGCCTACAAATTGGTACACATTTCAAAAAATTCCAATTTGGTTTAACCCAAACATAAAGGTCAGTGGCACAAGTATATTTTATAACCATTGGTTCCCTAAGGGTGTTTTATTGATAAATGATGTCATGAACACAAATGGTAATTTTTACTCAATGATTGATTTTATTAATAGGTACAACATAAATACAGACTTCATAGAATATGAAGGATTGCTAGCATCTGTTAGAAGGTACTTATTTAAACTTTTAATTGTTCATTTAGCTAGTAATGGAGGGGCACCTACATGCCCTTTATCAATATCAATAATTATGAAAGGTACAAAAGGATGTAGGGCAATTTATCAGTCTTGTATACAAGACAATATAATCCCTCAATCTGCTGCTAAATGGGAAAATGGTTTGGATATATGAACCAATTTAGTTGAAACAAAATTTTACTGCTTTCCATTTAACATAACAAATGACACAAACTTACAATGGTTTCAGTACAGAATAAACCACCAAATATTAGGAACCAATTCTCTTCTTAAAAAAATGAAATAAAGGATTCTGATATTTGCAGTTTATGCAACAGAGAAATAGAAACAATTAAAAATATTTTTATCGAATGTGACATTTCTAAACTTTTTATCTCCTGTTTGATGAGCCATATTCGCGAAAAATGTATAGCATTAATTTAAATTGGACAAATATAGACATTATGTTCGGAAATAAATTTTTTGACAAAGTTTTGAATAAAATAATATTAATTGCAAAGAAATTTATTTACACCCAGAAACTTAAAACAGTTGAACCTTTACTTGACAACTTTAAAAAACATATTATAAATCTGTATAATACAGAACGGTATCTTGTAACAATAAATTGTAAAATACACACTTTTGATATTATTTGGAAGGATTATAAGCCACTAATATCTTGATACAAATTTGAAACATTTTCTTGTTACTCTTTCAGTTTTTATTTAAGACACATTTGTTTGATTACAAATACATATATATATATATTGTAGATAGTTAATTTTATCAATCCCAATCCCCTCCCCAGAGTGTTTTTATTTTTTCCTTTTTTTTATTTTCTCCAATCAACTATAATATTTAACTGCTCATTATCAAGACTAGACCTGCAATAAGAATAATTATCTAATGTTTATATACATCAATAAAGCATTACTTTCTTTTCAAAATAATAAGTTTACAAAATCAGATAAAAGATTCAAAGCGAATGTTTTATAACAATTGGATTGTTTTTTTTATGCATTTATCTATCATAAATAAATGAACACCAACATTCAGTTTAACATGTATTGTTGCTTTATAGTGTATGCGTTACAACAAGTGAAGTGCAAAGCATTTTGATAACGTTACAAGATTGACTCTCATCAATGTTTGTTAGACTGGATGAGTACATATTAAAGATTTGTAGATGAAATTTTGCACTTTTTAAGTTGTGTAGTATTTGCTCAGGAATTTGCAAAGCTTAAGCTTATATACTTATTGTTTCAAAATATCTCTAATACAAACTAGAGCTATCACTGAAGGTGATGAATACCCCCGAACGCCGCCATGACAGAAAATGGTTTACCATTGTATGAAGTTTTATTAAATTATATCCAACAGTTTTAAAGTTATGCTCCAGACAAAAACAAGGGAAATATATCAAAGGGCAATAACTCTGTAATTAGCAAGAATAGAGTTATGTTTCCTGTACACTGCACTTCCTGTCATTTTATTCTACTATTGTATGAAGTTTGATGAAATTCCATCCAGTACTTTTCAAGTGATGCTCCGGACAAGGAAAATTGCAACGGACAGACCGACCGACCGACCACAGGGTGACTCCAATATACCCCCCTCAAACTTCGTTTGTCGGGGGGTATAATGATTAACCTGCCATATGTTTAATGATATTCTCCTATACAACTAACTACTTTATATTAAATTGTGAAAACTGATTTCAATTACATGTATATTGTTCTGCATGTCTACAAATGCATACATGTACAAGTTATCTTAATGTTTGGTAGCCATTGAGTTGTTGACCCTGTTTTCACTAATTTAACATATTTTGAAAGTTTCCTCAGCGATACTTTTAAATGCTAAAACATCACACTTATTGATTATGTTGTAAGATATATCTTACCATTAAGTACAGAGGTTTTATGACTGTATGTGGTAACTTAACTGTGAAGTATTTCAAATAATAATTAAAAGAGTTACTGAAAAATAAATTGCTTGCGGGGGGAGGGGGGGATTTCTGTTTGAACATTTTTATTAATCAAGATAATACAACCCTTGAGATTTAAACTACACAAACAAACTATCTGGATTTAGTGGGTACTGTTTGTTACACATTCAATTCCCACAGACAGTGAGATGTTCAATGGCTATTAGAAATTTCTAAATGTATATATAATTGTCATGAATTATTTTGTATCAATATGTCTGTTTTTATACAACTAAATTGACACTCAAACAGTTTAACCCCTGTATCACTTGTATGTATCCGCATGTGACTGTTTACAGAGATAATGAAAGTGTAATCTTCTTATTTAACACCTGACACTCAATTGGTTTATCATCCGTATGTATCAACTTGTGACTGTTTGGAGATGAGGACTGTGCAAACTTCTAATTATACACCTGACACTGAAATGGTTTATCACCTGTATGTATCCACATGTGACTGTTTACAGAGATGATGAAAGTGTAATCTTCTTTTTAAACACCTGACACTCAAATGGTTTATCACCCAGATGTATCCACATGTGACTGTTTGGAGATGAGGACTGTGTAAACTTCTAATTAAACACCTGACACTGAAATGGTTTATCACCCATATGTATCCGCATGCGACTCTTTACAGAGATGATGAAAGTGTGAACTTCTTATTTAACACTTGACACTTAAATGGTTTATCACCCGTATGTATCAACTTGTGACTGTTTAGAGATTACAAAAGTGTAAACTTCTTATTAAACACCTGACACTCAAATGGTTTATCATCCAGATGTATCCACATGTGACTCTTTACAGAGATAATGAAAGTGTAAACTTTTTATTAAACACCTGACACTCAAATGGTTTATCACCCAGATGTATCCGCATGTGACTGTTTGGAGATGAGGACTGTGTAAACTTCTTATTTCACACCTGACACTCAAATGGTTTATCAGCCGTTTGTATCAACTTGCGACTGTTTACAGAGATGACGAAAGTGTAAACTTCTTATTTAACACTTGACACTTAAATGGTTTATCACCCGTATGTAACCATATGTGACTGTTTGGAGATGAGGACTGTGTAAACTTTTAATTAAACACCTGACACTCAAATGGTTTATCACCCAGATGTATCCATATGTGACTGTTTGGAGACGAGGACTGTGTAAACTTCTTATAACCAACCTGACACTCAAATGGTTTATCACCCAGATGTATCCATATGTGACTGTTTGGAGATGAGGACTGTGTAAACTTCTTATTTAACACTTGACACTCAAATGGTTTATCACCCGTATGTATAAACTTGTGACTGTTTACAGAGATGATGAAAGTGTGAACTTCTTATTTAACACTTGACACTCAAATGGTTTATCACCCGTATGTATCAACTTGTGACTGTTTACAGAGATGACGAAAGTGTAAACTTCTTATTTACCACTTGACACTCAAATGGTTTATCACCCGTTTGTATCAACTTGTTGCTGTTTACAGAGATGATGAAATTGTAAACTTCTTATTTCACACCTGACACTTAAATAGTTTATCACCAGTATGTACATATATGTGCCTGTTTATATAAAAAAATCTTGTTGGGAGAATCCTAGGATTAATTCATATTTGGAACCATTCTAGCATTTTTTTTTGTACATCTGAAAGGAGATGTGTATATATCAGACCATGTTTCATCTTCAATAGTATAAATAAGTTCCCATTTTGTTTTTGAAGTTGGTTTTGTATTATTTTGATTGTCAGAGAATAATATAGAGACATTTTGATCCTTGAATGTATTTGATAAATGGACGAACGTTACAGGGAATTATTGGAAAAGCTAAATTTAAGGTTGGCATTTTAATATTAAATTTTGTTGCAAAGCTTTTATTTGCAGCAATTACTCCACTAAATTGAATATTTAAAAATTTGTTTTTAAATTTATTTAAAATTCTGCATATGTATAAAATTCTCCTGTATTTTTTACAAGATCATTCATAGAAGCTATACCCTTTTTATGCCATTTCTAATAAAAAGAAATGTCTTTACTGTCCCTATTTAAATATAAAGATTTAAACAAGAAGCCCAAGAGGACCTTAACGCTCTACTGGAAACAGATGCTTTACAGGACCCCCACACAATGCTACATGTACATGTGCAAGTTTAGTTAAGATTCAATAAAAATGAAGCTGCTATCGCATCTACAACATATTCCCTACATGTAGAATATTTAAGATCTAGGCTTTGAACTTTCAGAGAAAAAGTTTTTTTAAAATTTCACTTAAAATGTGCTTACAAGCCCTGTGGCAGGGGTAATTTTGGTCGAATGACCCTGGTTCAAGAACTCATCTGAGATCTTGTGGTTATATTCATACATGTGATACCTCACGGCGTGAGACAGATTCTCACAGTTTTTTTTACCAATTCACAGTCTCGCAGGTTGTGATCAAAATCTCACGGTAAAATATTTTAAAAGAAGTAGAGAAATTGACCGCCATTTTCTGAGTTTTACAGTAACCTCCGCCTTTTAGTATATTTACTGTTATTGGTTTTGGGGAACAAATCCGAGTAAACCAAATGATGCGCACATGGTAATTTGCAAAACAAAACATGTGTCCACAATAATATGCCCCCGGGGGAGTGGGGTATTGTATTTTAATAATTGATTTTTAACGCATTGAATTGATGTCTGGTGTTCGTAGGTCAGTCTTTGAAGTTTTGTTTTCGTATTTTAATAGCAATATATACATTACATTTACTCAAATGATTTATTTATGTTCTACCAGGTTGTTGTTTGAAAGATTATTACACGTTTATCATTCCATGAGGTGTTCTTTGATCGCTGGAGTGCCTGTGTCCAGAGACTAGATGTAAAGCGCCTGTTTTGGAAGGTGTGTATATATAATTTATATATTTTAGAAGACCAGGATGAAAAACATTCATATTGAAGTGGATGCTGGAAATGCTTAAACATGGAAAAAATGAAAATTTAAATAATATAAATTATTTCTATTTAATATTACAAATGATTATGAATAAAAATAATTAATATCAGACTCCGCCTGTAATATATCCTGTCACTTCCAAAAGTTCATGTGAAACCACAAGTTAAAAAATTGCAGATAAAAACTAATATTTATTTTATGATAATTTATATTTTTCAGTTATGAAGCTGTGCTAATGATTCCAGACCAGTAATGTCTACCAACCAGGTTGAGGAAGATACTAAAGAATACACCATCATCCCCCCCCCCCCCATCCCCCAACAGCAGAACTACCAGTTTTGAATAGTGAAATTATTTAATGTTTTGAGTGTCAAAATCAAAAATCAGTCAAAAGTATGAAACTGAAGAAGACTGTCTTTTTAAAACTGTATCTATCGCATCTACAACATTTTCCCAATATAACTCTATGTAAAATGGTGACCCCTTTGGCAGCCCCAAATTTGACCCCAGGGACCCGACTTCAACAAATCTTTTAGGGGACCTCCATGCAATGCTACATATAAAATAAAACAATGAAGGTGCTATCGCGTCTACAAGAAAAAGGTTAAAGGGCGGACAAGACTTCAGACAATTGATGATGGATGATGGACAATTTACCATGACATAAGTCTTTGGCCAGCAGAGCTAAAAAACAATGAAATTGATAAAAATGTATTTGCATTTGGCTTATTATAGTCTAAAATCATAGAGTATGCTTTAAGTACATCTTTCCAAAAAGGTTTTTCATTTTTCAAACTAACTTATCTGTATAATGTTTTCCTAAGTTTATAATATCTTCCCTCATTGAATTGTTTTTGCATAAAATGATAATTCTTTAAGTGTTTCATTTAATGATGTTTCTGAACCATCTAGGACAGTTGAAGTGTCATCAGCAAACTGAGAAAGCTTGTATTCATGACTGTTTATTGAGATACCATTAATATTTTAATTGTGACATATTTTCATGTAATATTTTTTTCTGAAACACAGATGACATTACCAAAGGCTCTAAAAGTACCTTGTTTCCATAGGTTGTCTTTTGTTGCTCCAACTATGGGGATGACCACAATATCAATGGATTGATGGCACCCCTTCATTTTTGACAATTCTGTCCACTTCTTGCAGTGTATCAGTCCACGCATCTTCAAACTGTTATATCTTAATCAAACAGCACCTAGTGTCATCCAAACTTGGCACAACTCATGACAATGTTCCATTCCTCTCATCTGTAGGAAAAAACATGAACATTTAAATCATTTTCAAAACAGAATATGCCTAACCAATTTACACAGCTCTAATTTCTCAAGCTGATAGATTTGCTACCATCATGTAAGGGAGGTAATTCTTAAGTAAGACATAATAAAGAGCAGACCAGTCCGTCTCAACTCATTGAAAATTTTGTTGCTAAAACTTGCACTATTTCTCTACATAAAATTACATCTTTTAACTAATCACAACTTTTAAAATTAGGGTTAGAATTAGGAAGGGTATCCAATGCACTTAATGGTGGTTTCTGAAAACATGAAAACTTAACAAAACTGAACCAACATGGTATCACCATATCATGAATATCTCTTTTTCTGAGGCACTCAATTAAATTGCTTTAAAAATGTTACTATACTTTCTGAAATGATTATTCTGTTTTAATTAAATATGTTTCATTTTATATGTAATAGTATGTATTGTTGATGTTCAAATATATGCCCATATATGGAATTACACGATTTTTTAATAAATCTGCTATTATTTAACAAAACATTGTCTTTTAACTTTTTATATCTGCTTCCAAATGAACTTCATTGTTTGTAGATGAGGGTTAATTTGATCTTGGTCCAAATAAGGGCAATTGATTTGACTTTGTAATTATGGGTTTCTCAAAATGAATTAAATATAATGATGTATACCATGTTTTTTGTAATTAATTGAAGAAATAAAATATGATAAAAAAAAGAAAGAATTAAACAGTTATTGAGAAAATCAATTTTCACTAGTGAACTGCACAAATTCTTAGACAAAGTTTGTGACATTGTGAAGGGGGTAAAGCCAATAGCAGAATTAAAAATAAATAAACCCATTCAGTATAAGTATTTTGGTACATAATATGGAGAATATATTATATTTTATATACAGTATTGTTCAATAATCAATTCATCACCTGTTTAAAGCAAATAAATCAAACTTAATTAACAGTTTCGTTCGCATCTTGTTGTGTCCACCCATGCATGAAAAATAGTTCTTTGATATTTTTAAAAGTTTTACGCCATATTGTGTAAACAACTCCATTTAATCATAGTGGACATGTGAAAGACGTGAAAACTGTATTGTAATGTAAAGCAACCATCTCAACTGCAATTAAAATCGGTTTATAAATATAGTAGTAAAATTGTCGTCCACTTCCTCACGAATGTACACTGCTGCTGAAATTACACAAATCATAATTACTAGTATGAAAATTTGAGCCAACAGATGGCGCTGCATTGTGGTTTTTCCCACTGATAGAGCTTAAAACGCATGTGCATAGTGTGATATGCAAATCAATAACATCCTGTCCTCGTGTTCACAAGCTGTCGTCCCAGCACGAACATAACAAGTAAGAACCATGAAACTTAAATATTGACTTTTATAGATATACAAACTTATTAAAGACATTTTGTAACATGACAACAAAGAATAATAATTAAACTATTGTTTTGTATTTAAATTTCGACACGACACGACATGCTCTAAAACAATGTGGAGGTCGAGTCTTTTTTTGAATGCCTGATCCAACTATCTTTGTGACCCAGTTTCCAGTGTTACGAACAACACTCTACGATAGCTGTTCTCAAAGAAAAAACACACAATTAGTTAATTCAAAGTAGCATTTATTATCAGAAAACGTTTGTTTGTCTGTTCCATGTCGAATTATAACTCCATTTTTTGCATTATCTACTTTGTTAATAAACTGTTGTGTTCATATCAATGGACAAAATATTTACCAACTCGTTGTTACAAACAAAACAAATCGCATTTTTTCTTGACATGTTACTGTTAATGTCAGCAAAATGCTTTGGTTTAGTCTAAAAAATATTCATAGTTTATATGATGTCTTGTATAAATATCTCATAGAAAGCTATGAGACTCGCAACACAATTCGTCTCGTTAGTATCAATGGACACTTTAATTTTACAAATACTAGGTGTCTTTTGTTACAAACGAAACATAATAACACCATACTCTGAACAACATTACAACTAGCATATCATTTTGAAACTAGAGCTATCACTGAAGGTGATGAATACCCCCGAACGCCGCCATGACAGAAAATGGTTTACCATTGTATGAAGTTTTATTAAATTATATCCAATAGTTTTAAAGTTATGCTCCAGACAAAAACAAGGGAAATATATCAAAGGGCAATAACTCTGTAATTAGCAAGAATAGAGTTATGTTTCCTGTACACTGCACTTCCTGTCATTATATTCTACCATTGTATGAAGTTTGATGAAATTCCATCCAGTACTTTAAAAGTAATGCTCCGGACAAGGGAAATATATCAAAGGGCAATAACTCTGTAATTAGCAAGAATAGAATTATGTTTCTTGTACACTGCACTTCCTCTCATTATATTCTACCATTGTATGAAGCTTGATGAAATTCCATCCGATACTTTTCAAGTTATGCTCCGGACAAGAAAAAATATCAAAGGGCAATAACTCTGTAATTAGCAAGAATAGAGTTATGTTTCTTGTACACTGCACTTCCTCTCATTATATTCTACCATTGTATGACGTTTGATGAAATTCCATCCAGTACTTTTCAAGTGATGCTCCGGACAAGGAAAATTGCAACGGACAGACCGACCGACCGACAGACCGACCGACCGACCACAGGGCGACTCCAATATACCCCCTCAAACTTCGTTTGTCGGGGGTATAATAATGTAAGGTATCTTCATTGTTATTTTAAAGCCAACTTGTTCAAATTTTTTTGCAGTAATTAATTTATAGTTTCGTCATAACAGCAGATAACCATTTCATGTGTCTTATGTGTGAACATTACAAAATAAACAGAATTTGGCTTTTAAACCTTCCTGAAGATTTATTAAACTAATTTCAAATAATCTGGTGTTTTATTTGTTTTTGTACACCACTATCTAAAAACATAGATAGCAAGATGTGTTTATATTTAAGATTTGTTTTGTTCGTAAGTAGAGACGTCACACATAATCAAAGAGTATGTGTCTCTTGTCATGAACAAAACATAAATACACATTGATTACTTATTTATTATCATTTGGTCCAATAAAGAGATGTTTCAATTTCTTGCAATATAAGATATCGTGCATGCTTATTTAATGTATGATTTTATTATGATTTCTAATAGTTCTAAATATTCTCTTTTGTTCATTACAACAGACAACAATTTTATGTGTATATTTTGTCTTTGTGTTTTGAACATAACTATTTCCTTTAAAAACAATTTCTAAATATACCTGTGATATTAATTAAAGCTATTTTGAATAACTTGAAAACTATTCATTGTTTAGTTATTACTATCCTAAAACTGAAATATCAAAATATTGTTTATTTAAATATTTTTTGTTCATAACAATAGACAATATCATGAACAATTATTTTGTGTCTTTTGTTACCAACGACACATAAGGAAACCATAACCGATTTAAGGCTTATTATTTCAACCATTTTCCTGTAATATTAATTTCTAAAGAATGTCAATCATTATTCATACTTTATTTATAGTTATTTAAGATTATATTTTCTCCAATTTTGTATCTTGCATTGCTCCAAACAGGAGACAGTAATCGTTTTTTTGTCTGATGTTGCAGGGCCTGTTTAGCTCAGTTAGTTATGCGTCTGACTATCAACCCAGGGGTCGTGAGTTTGAATCCCCGCCCGGCAACAATCTCTGTGATGATTGATATACGACATTGTGTCTCATTATCATTTGTCTCTCACCGCTGATTCAAGTGGGAAAGTTATCAGTTACTTACGGAGAGACCGCACCACAGTGTAGAGACTCCGCCTCTCATGCAGAAGGTCGTGGGTTCAATCCCCGATCAGGTCATACCAAAGACTTTAAAAATGGTACTAGAAGCTTGATGCTCAGCATTAAGAGAAGAGTTCTAGGTCTGGTCGGCCCGGTGTCAATATATTGAGATTGGGTGGGGTATCATATCATGTGTCTGCGGCATGATAAGAAAATGGGCATTACTCACAAAATTTAATGTTTTCGCTATATCTGATTAGTTTCAGTCCAAAGATAATTGTTGGCATTTTATTACAAAAATATTATTGTATCACGAATTTAAATCATAGAATATGTCTTTCTTTATATTATAAATTAATGGCATTTACTACACTTAAAAGAAATATGTGATTTTGAAAAATTATCCGTGTGATATTTTGATTGCAGAAATATATTGTTGCCAGCACTGTGATGAATCCTGATGATACGGGGATGGATCCTGTGGCTGGCACATCAACGGAAATTTCAAGTATGGTGGGAGCCATTACCACAAACATTACGCTGGAGGAGGCCATGTCTCAAGCATCAGCCCTTACTGAAGTCGAGTCTCCAGTATCAGAGGCTACAGCTCTTGATGAAGGACAAACATCACTAGTTTTCAGTGACGCTGATAAGTCTGTTGATATGTAAGTTTTTAGCGCTGAAGTACAGTTAAATGAATATATCTGTTATGAAGAAACAAGTATCATCAATAGTCTTTTAAAAGTTATTTAATGTTTAACCTCATTTGACAACCAATGGAATCGCTCCCTACAGTCGCTTCTTTTGGGTTTCTTAATTGTTAAATTTTTACTAAATGAACACTAATGGCCTGGTATATTACAGTTGATCAACCACATCGCTTGCTATATTACAGCTGAGCCACCACACTGCCTGATATATTACAGCTGAGCCACCACACGGCCTGATATATTAAAGATGAGCCACCACAAAGCCCGATATATTACAGCTGAGCCACCACACAGCTTGATATATTACAGCTGAGCTACCACACCACCTTATATATTACAGCTGAGCCACCAAACTGCCTGATATATTACAGCTGAGCCACAACATGGCCTGATATATTACAGTTGACCAAATACACTGCCTGATATATTACAGCTGAGCCACAACATGGCCTGATATATTACAGTTTGATATATTACAGCTGAGCCACAACATGGCCTGATATATTACAGTTGACCAACCACACTGCCTGATATATTACAGCTGAGCCACACTGCTTGATATATATCCTATGCTATACACAACAACATACATGTCATAATAATGCAATATCTATAACTGGCAGATGTATTTTCACTCAACGCTCGTCTCTGGTCAACTTGAATAGTATTTTCTCCCAAAATGTTTCCTGGCCGCACAAAATGAAATCACACTTACATACATGTACAAAGAAAGTTTGCAAAAGCCACCCAGTTCATTGTGAATTCAAAAATGTGCAACAGAAATTTGTCAACACTTAATTTGCCTTTGCTGCAGGAAAAGTGTGAGAAGAATGTAAAAACTATCGCTTTGCTTATATAATACTTGTCTTAAGCAGCCATTCAAGGGAAGGAGCAAAAGTGACTTTTTTTGTTGCTTTATACAGATTAATTTGCCCTGAAAGCATAGACATGGGAAATAGCAAATATGGCTGTTTAAGAGAATTGGCTGCTTAAAAGAGGTGACAGTTTACACAGGTTTTGCTGTATATATTAATACAACTGCAAAAATGACTTTGAAAGAAGTTATGCAGTATACAAGTTACAAGCATTGTCATGAATGCAAATTAACGTGACACAATTTCTGTGTAGTATCCTTGAGCAAGATATGCATCTGCTTAGTACTGGTTCTACCTAAGTTGTATGAACTTGTTTCACAATCAATGTAAAATAAATAAGTTTAAAACAACTTACAGAATTATTTTGTCCAGTTTAAACATAAGGTTGAGCTCCAGGACACAAATATGCGGTTGATAGTCTCTTTGTTGTCTTGTCTTCTTGATGAGCCGTTAACAGTTCGCAACACACCAGATGCTGTGTCTGAAAATATCATGTGACACAAAGAATAAGTATTTTAAAATAGACAAAATTCATTACTTACTGGATGTGTGACATATAACAGGTCATGTGTAGAAAATGGTTTTTAGACTATCTAATGACTTTTAGACTAATTAAACTATAACATCGAAACATTTTAATAAATTAATATTATTGAGTTTAGTGCCTCAGAAGCGGGAGACAGACAAATCAATTTATGTTCAAAGACTAACTGATAACAAGAACATCAATGTATTGCAGTATATGTATAAACACCAGTATATTCTAACTAAGTAGAATGGTTCCAGCTACTACCGTTATAATACACCAGTATATTCTAACTAAGTAGAATGGTTCCAGCTACTACCCTTATAATACACCGGTATATTCTAACTAAGTGGAATGGTTCCAGCTACTACCCTTATAATACACCGGTATATTCTAACTAAGTGGAATGGTTCCAGCTACTACCCTTATAATACACCGGTATATTCTAACTAAGTGGAATGGTTCCAGCTACTACCGTTATAATACACCAGTATATTCTAACTAAGTGGAATGGTTCCAGCTACTACCCTTATAATACACCGGTATATTCTAACTAAGTGGAATGGTTCCAGCTACTACCGTTATAATACACCAGCTACTACCGTTATAATACACCAGTATATTCTAAGTAGAATGGTTCCAGCTACTACCATTATAATACACCAGTATATTCTAACTAAGTAGAATGGTTCCAGCTACTACCGTTATAATACACCAGTATATTTTAACTAAGTGGAATGGTTCCAGCTACTACCGTTATAATACACCAGTATATTCTAACTAAGTGGAATGGTTCCAGCTACTACCGTTATAATACACCAGCTACTACCGTTATAATACACCAGTATATTCTAACTAAGTAGAATGGTTCCAGCTACTACCGTTATAATACACCAGTATATTCTAACTAAGTAGAATGGTTCCAGCTACTACCGTTATAATACACCAGTATATTCTAACTAAGTGGAATGGTTCCAGCTACTACCGTTATAATACACCAGTATATTCTAACTAAGTGGAATGGTTCCAGCTACTACTGTTATAATACACCAGTATATTCTAACTAAGTGGAATGGCTCCAGCTACTACCGTTATAATACACCAGTATATTCTAACTAAGTGGAATGGTTCCAGCTACTACCGTTATAATACACCAGTATATTCTAACTAAGTAGAATGGTTCCAGCTACTACCGTTATAATACACCAGCTACTACCGTTATAATACACCAGTATATTCTAACTAAGTAGAATGGTTCCAGCTACTACCGTTATAATACACCAGTATATTCTAACTAAGTAGAATGGTTCCAGCTACTACCGTTATAATACACCAGTATATTCTAACTAAGTGGAATGGTTCCAGCTACTACCGTTATAATACACCAGTATATTCTAACTAAGTGGAATGGTTCCAGCTACTACTGTTATAATACACCAGTATATTCTAACTAAGTGGAATGGTTCCAGCTACTACCGTTATAATACACCAGTATATTCTAACTAAGTGGAATGGTTCCAGCTACTACCGTTATAATACACCAGTATATTCTAACTAAGTAGAATGGTTCCAGCTACTACCGTTATAATACACCAGTATATTCTAACTAAGTAGAATGGTTCCAGCTACTTGCAGACATGAGTGTGCTCTAGTACAGGTTAACTTTCCAGGATTCCAGGAAAGAATGGTTCGATTTACCGATTGTCTGTTAGCCCTCGATGGCATGGAATGATGCTAATATTCAAAACAATTGTAGAGCATCATGTCCATGTTCACATCATTCTTTAATTCCAGAGAAAGCAGTGTCTAACACACTAGTTGTGAATGACTATAAGGATATAATTTTCATACATAATTATGCATTATTACATGTAACAATATAAACAGTATATCTTTCAAAAGTACCAGACACAAAATTAATTTCACTTCAATACAAATACATTATGAGAATTTTATATAACAACTAGTTTTTATCTAAATATAAAATAGTCATTTAAAGTCTATGTGAATTTTGTGAGAGACATTCGGAAACTTTAGGGAGAAGTAATTAGATAACAGCGCCTCTGACCACTCGACCACTAAAGACCCTATATGTTAAATAATCAAAGGGCCTTTATTCATGTAAAAATCACACAAGTTTGTGTCTACAGGCAGGTGAGCAATCTCAAGCCAATATACCTCCCCAGCCACAACTATGTTGACAAGGGATATTTCATACACTGAAGCAGTCTAATGGTCGGGTACCTGCCTTGCATGCAGTTGGACTTTTGTTTGATCTGCAATTTCTGAGCACCAACCAAGAAAGTTTCTAGTACCAATTTTCAAAGTCTTTGTTTTAAAAAAGATGTTTTCTTGCCTTTTTTCATAGAAAATCAAATTTCTGTACTGCAAAACTGTTTTAGGTGAACCAATACTAACCTCGGGTAGGAATATAATGACAGTCAAAATGTTTTGACTATACAGTTAACGATGTCAAACTGTTGTAAAAAAAGAACCCAATACACTCTGGTTAAACTGTGAAATCAAAATATGAGTAAAATGAAAACATGTAATTTAAAGTTGTTTTATAGCAATGAACTTATTTCTAAAATGAAGCAACACCTGTTATCAGATGTTGCATTAATGAACAACTGAGGTATTATGGAGACAACCAACACAAAATGTCAACAAACATCAATAAATGAATGTGCAGAATGAACAATTAACCAGTTTCAGTCAATAGCCTAGTTTAAAGTACTGCAGATTTGACCAAATGCTGCAGCAACAGTAATCCTGTCACTGCCACCAATCATGTCATACCCTGGAGCCACAGGTTATAAATTACCATGACATAAAACAAACAAGATGATCCCCTTACATGTTAATAAGAATTAAAAACAAGATGAAAATGATCAGATGCATTAATTGACAACTGCAATAAGGTAAATTGGAAGTTACTGTGCTCAAGAAAAGTATTATTTACATGTCAATGTGTTTATACTGTTTGTCAAGTAAAACTGATAAAAAATAAAATGAGAAAGATTATTTACATCAGCATCTGATTCCAGGCAATAATGGGAACAACATACAAACCAAAAAGAAAGATAATTCTGGTTTACTTATTTGCAGCAGACAAAACTTGAAGAGTTGTCTCCCATTTCTTACGTTTATGTTCAGGGAGTAGACTGATTATGTAGTGTGTACCTGATGTCGCATCAGTTCTCTAAGAGTCGGTGCTAATCAAGCATTATTTTAACATTTTTTCAAGCACTTTTACTAAATATAACAAATTAGCCAGCAATAGCTAGCTGGTAATATGCATACTAAATATATATTATGGCCTTACCTAAATTTGCCTAATATTTTTTTTTCTATCAAAGCCTGAATTCATTGTCAATAATAAAATAAAGTTAAAAGTTTACACCTAATGGAATGTAAAATAAATGACATCTATTTTTAAATTTTCCATTATATGGACATAGTCAAGTGGTCCAAGATGATAACTGCT
The DNA here is from genome assembly GCA_029582155.1 of Panopea generosa. Classification (NCBI taxonomy): domain Eukaryota; kingdom Metazoa; phylum Mollusca; class Bivalvia; order Adapedonta; family Hiatellidae; genus Panopea; species Panopea generosa. The sequence goes on along the minus strand of JAPMAH010000026.1, from coordinate 546,782 downwards.
TATATTTCACCCCTTAGTTTGTGGGTTTGAGCCCAGCTTGCTTCAAACACACGAGAAAGTTTGCCAGTTACTTGCAAAAAAACAATAAAACTTGATATGCCATATATGTCCTGTCGGGTGTTGAAAATGGATTCAAGGAGAAAATCTTCAAATAATGATTTCCTGAACACACATAAAAAGCATGTCAAGGAGGATTCTTCTGAAATATTTCCCAAATGTGGGTAATAGATCAGTCCAAATAAACAGTCTTTAGAATTGTAAGAAAATATCTGAAACTATTTGTTTTGAAATTGAATCCTATTCCAACAAAATTTGTTCTAAAACTGAGAAAACAGCCGATTTTAGAAGCACTGTATTTTATATTATAAAGATAAAACTACCTAAAAGTTTGTTTTGGAGACACTATCCAGCGATGTGGTTCCACACTGACTGACACATTCCACACTGATACAACAAACATCACATCACCCACATATCACAGTAGTGAGGAGAAGCAGACCATGACATGTGTGGAAGCAGTGGATATCTTCCACAACTCTGTGTTTAAGGGCTGTTATAATACATGATATCACCCAACTGCAAACAAAATGAAGAATAATTTCAATAACATATTTTAGTTGCCAACAATAAGTGTAAACTATTTTGCAGTCATGCTCCAAAAATTTTGTACAGACAGACAGACAGTGCCAAATTTTGTACAGACAGACAGACAGGCAGGCAGGCAGGCAGGCAGGCATAGATAGATAGATAGAGAGAGAGAGAGAGAGAGAGAGAGAGAGAGAGAGAGACTAATATGTTTTATTCTTGAAGTCTGTTGAAATTCGAGTTTATGAACTGTATGAGAGGTGATCCAAAATAAACAGACTGCCCCTGTATCTTTTTCATTTTACAGATTTCTTACATGAAAACTTTAGCCAGTACACTCCTATTCATGCCAAATCTATAACTAGAACGATTTTCATTTCAGGAAGGTAATTGTCATTTTATTCCTTACTATAGCAACCCATTGACGTTAAAGTGGGGCTCATATCTTTTTATGTACTAAGTGTAAAATTTTAGTTAAATTTATCAACTTCTAAATGTGATATATTAGTGCTGAAAATCAAGATTATTACTTGACATCTTCAACGTCATACAACAGTCTCAACGACATTTCCATTTCTGTTAGCAAACAATAAGGCATTTAGGAATACTACCGGTTGTTTATTATGGTGTCATTTGGGTGAAAAGAAATGCAGGCAATTATCAAATTTTGTTGTCAGCTTGGTCATTCCCCAATCAAAACGTAAAAGATGATACATCAGGCATCTACAGGAAAAAAACTGTCACAGACGCAGGTTTTTGAATGGCATTAGAGGTTCCGAGACAGAAGAGTGTCACTAGAAGAGTGGAAGTCTTATACATGGTCTAACAGGCTACAGCTATGGTACTGTTCACCGGGTTCTTACAGACCCTGAATGGTATACGGATATGTTTGACCAGTGGATCACTCCGTACCAGAAATGTATTACACTCAAAGAAGATTACAAAGAAATGATTTGTGAATACAACCCCTGGAGGACATTGCAGAGATGATATCAGGGCTTGAAATTTCTTATAAAAGCTACTCTCCCCGCTTTCTTTGATATAACCTGTATGAAGCAAATACACTGTCTTACTCAGGATACAACACATGGCCACAACCCAGGACCATCCAGCCAAGTATGATGCTTTACCAATAACCTGTGCTCCACACATGAGATATATATATGTTCACATGCTGTTAATTCAAGTTACTTGTTTTTATATTATTAAACTGTACTATGACAAACCTAGATGTAAAGCAGGGCCGTGTACTGGGTAGGGTCTTAGCCAGTAATGCCGGAGGTTGCAAGTTCAATGCTTATCTTAACCCATTATATTCATGTATGTATAGTGCCACTCAAAAACAACACACAACAAGTTATACCCAATAAATGGACTCGAGAGCAGTTTACTTTGTGTCCATTTTATCATTGTGGTTAAATTATCGACAGGTGTGGTTCCATATCACCAAATGAGTGATGGTAAGAAGAAGACCACTGTAGCTCAGGCATGTTGTAAAAGCTATTGAATAGAATTTGCTGAAACTGCAGTTCTGTGGGTATCTAGGTTCATTTTACTTGTTCATTTGTGTGTTTGCTTTTTATATAAATCTGTTAGCTCTCAATGGCATAAAAATGATGTTAAATATTGAAACAAACAAATAACAACTGAAACCTGAATGCAATGGAATTGAAATGGACATTATTAGAATACAAGATTATACTCATCACGGCCTGGCTGACAACACAGCTGCTATGACATAATTAGTAGAAAGAAACTCTAACCAAGATTTAACTTAATCATAGATATTTTGAGATAGGATTATGTGTTTTCCTGTGTTACTTGCAATATTTTATTTCCAAGAACTTTACTTTTGTTTAAAGATTTGAAGACAAATTGATGTTTAAAAGCTGTTTCACAAAAATGCGTAAAAACATATTTATACATTTACAAATTGTCAAGAGTATGAAAAAGTTCATCTTAGTTACCATTCTTTTCTTCAGTACAGGGGAGATAACTCTACTGTACATACAAGACCAGATATTCTTGCACACATTTACCATTCTTCAAACATCTGAAAATAAGAAAAAAGGCACAGTCATGCAGTCTACTACCAGAAAAACTTCAAGTGCGATTTGTTTACATTGTAATAATTAATTTCACAATCGAAGTAAAATAAATAAATCAGCCACTGATAAGACTATGCCTGAACTGAATCTGTAAGGTACCAACTAAGTAAATAGTCACCCTTTCTGACCTCCATTACTTTAAAGTTCATTCCTCCTGGTTTTGGCTTCCCCCAAAAGTTGATGCTTTGACAAAGCTGTGATCAATATCATGCTTTCCTGGTAATATTGGAGAATGCAGAATAAGGGCGTAGAAGAAAGAATAATAATAATTCTGCACTGATACAGTTCTGATCAGATATTCTTATGTACATAATTCTGTCCTAATACAGTTCTAATCAGACATTGTTATGTACATAATTCTGTTCTGATACAATTCTGTTCAGACATTGTTATGTACATAATTCTGTTCTGATACAATTCTGTTCAGACATTGTTATGTACATAATTCTGTTCTGATACAGTTCTGTTCAGACATTGTTATGTACATAATTCTGTTCTGATACAATTCTGTTCAGACATTGTTATGTACATAATTCTGTTCTGATACAGTTCTGATCAGATATTCTTATGTACATAATTCTGTTCTGTTACAGTTCTAATCAGACATTGTTATGTACATAATTCTGTTCTGATACAATTCTGTTCAGACATTGTTATGTACATAATTCTGTTCTGATACAGTTCTGTTCAGACATTGTTATGTACATAATTCTGTTCTGATACAGTTTTGTTCAGGAATTGTTATGTACATAATTCTGTTCTGATACAGTTCTGATCAGATATTCTTATGTACATAATTCTGTTCTGCTACAGTTCTAATCAGACATTGTTATGTACATAATTCTGTTCTGATACAGTTCTGATCAGATATTCTTATGTACATAATTCTGTTCTGCTACAGTTCTAATCAGACATTGTTATGTACATAATTCTGTTCTGCTACAGTTCTAATCAGACATTCTTATGTACATAATTCTGTTCTGCTACAGTTCTAATCATACATTGTTATGTACATAATTCTGTTCTGCTACAGTTCTAATCAGACATTGTTATGTACATAATTCTGTTCTGATACAGTCCTGTTCAGACATTGTTATGTACATAATTCTGTTCTGATACAGTCCTGTTCAGACATTGTTATGTACATAATTCTGTTCTGATACAGTCCTGTTCAGACATTGTTATGTACATAATTCTGTTCTGATACAATCCTGTTCAGACATTGTTATGTACATAATTCTGTTCTGATACAATTCTGTTCAGACATTGTTATGTACATAATTCTGTTCTGATACAATTCTGTTCAGACATTGTTATGTACATAATTCTGTTCTGATACAGTTCTGTTCAGACATTGTTATGTACATAATTATGTTCTGATACAATTCTGTTCAGACATTGTTATGTACATAATTCTGTTCTGATACAATTCTGTTCAGACATTGTTATGTACATAATTCTGTTCTGATACAATTTTGTTCAGGAATTGTTATGTACATAATTCTGTTCTGATACAGTTCTGTTCAGACATTGTTATGTACATAATTCTGTTCTGATACAATTCTGTTCAGACATTGTTATGTACATAATTCTGTTCTGATACAATTCTGTTCAGACATTGTTATGTACATAATTCTGTTCTGATACAATTCTGTTCAGATATTGTTATGTACATATTTATGCCCTGATACAGTTATATTGCTTCTTCTTCTGCAACCTTGATTTGAGAAAGGAGAATTAGAAAATATTGATTTTAATCATATCAGACCTTACTTATTAACCATTGCCAATGACTGAAAATGATACAGACCTGTTGGAAGACATTCTCACAATACGCTTATTTAAAAAAGCAATAGAAAGCATATAATTCAATTATATCATGCAATCAGCGAAGTCATCCAATGCTACATTATCAAACAATGTTCCCAAAAATGTGATCTGCTTTTCATCTACATAGGACGATGTGCATCTGCTGTCCTTAATAATGGACAAGCTACTGCTTAAATTAAACAATTAGAGTACATGGGTATTTACTTTTTAAAGAGAACAGGATAGGTAGTCTCAAAAATTGGTGCCGACATGAAAAGTCGCCGACAGTACAGAAAAGATAAACAGTACAACAGACGTAGACTTTTGCGGGGTGGTGAAATGGAGTCTCGTAATGGGTAGTATAGGCTTCAAATTATGCAAAATTATGTTCAACGTGTGAAATGTATATTTTTTTTTTTATTTATTTGTTTTCATTTTTTTTAAAACATTCTGAATGAAATAAACTCATACTACAGAGATTTTTATATTTGTTTTCTGAACAATACTGGAACATTTATAATGATTTACTGTTTTTATATATTACATCATACCCTAAAGATGATTTTTAATTTCAATATTAATTATAACAAAATTATATATTTTGTTTGACAAATATAAGAAAGTCACCCGGGTATAATATACTCAGTCCAGTATGTGACCTTGACCATTAAGGTAGCTGCCCAGGTGATGCACACAATATGTTGTCATATTATACTGAACACTTCTATCAATAAATGCATTGAGATATATTTAATAATTTATGTAAACAATTTTATACACTTACATAAATATTTCCATTATTGTGTCCTCATAGACTATATCTACTGCCCTCATGGTTGTTGGATCCTGTGGACCAGCGGCAGGACAACTGCTGGCAGCCACGGCCTGTCTCTGTTGTCTATCACAGTCAACCAACTCCTTCCTGCATGCCAAAACTTTCTGCAGAAAGACACAACATTTTGTTGGTACAGATACATGCAAGATTTAGTACAGCCAGTAAGTTTGCATCATACACTGCTAACTGTTGTATAAATGATATTCAGAACTTATACACGTACATCCATAATCTGGTTCATGCATTTTTTAAATAATAGTTTAATGCCTGGTTCTTGTTCAGTACCATGTAAAATGTACACATTAATCTGATATTGTAACAAAGGAACAGGAGATGGGATTGAGCAAACCTCCCCACTATATTGACTGGTACCTCCCCAAATCCTAAATGGTGTAGCCCAGGTTGACCAGTTTCCATTATCTATTTCACATCTCCTTTCACCTGTTTATCTCCAAACTTTCCCATCTCAAGTATCCATCTCACCCCTTAGACAGCAAAAAAAATATATATACACTTCAAAAAATTGTGGTCAAAATTCTCAACAAGGTTTACACAGGCTGTCATTCACCTTTTAAGTAAAACTATATGAAAACATTGATTGTAGATTATCATTTATATGAGAACATGGGTATGAATTCCAGCAGTAGATCCACTTTTGTAGACATTTTGTAAATACAAAGTATCATTGTTGCCCTATGTTACAAGTATATTGCAGAAATACGCTTCATTTACAAAATCATCTGGCCAAATCTTCTTGTTAAATTTATATGTATACAAAATTAATGGAAAGTCCTGTTGCTGTCTTGCTCCTTGTATCTCCAAAGCACAGTAATGAACCATAGTAACTTAACTTATTGATATTACACTTAAGACAGTATTCCTCAATTCTGTTGCAACTTCCCACCCTCTAGGGTGGCCTGTTTATGATATAATTATACACTGATCCATTTCTTATTTAATTTCATTCAGAACCAGTTTAACTGAGAAATGAACTGTAAAATTTAGTGTCATGTGCAAACTATTGATAACAGGTAATTTTGATATCTATAATCAGTGCTTATGTAGCAATCCACCTCTACTGTTGAATACCAGGGACTGTCTATCCAGTTTTATTGGTGGAAGAAGACCTCATAATGAATTTCAGAAGTACCACCGACCTTCTGCAAGTAAATGGCAAATTTCTTCACATAAGTTCTTTGACTGAGCCGCCTCAAATCCACAACCTCAGCAGTGAAAGAAAAGTGGCCAGTAGACCCACTCGGCCACACAGGATCATTAATGATTTCATTTTATTTTTTGGGTTCAACGCCATTTCTTACACATTTCAGGTTATATATGGCTTATCCAGTTTTAGTGGTGGTGGAAGACATCAGACTGAGTCAGATTAAGTAGGACCACCGTCCTTCCAAACATAACTGAAAACTTTCTCACATAAAGTTTTTGGAGCGAGAGGGACTCTAACCTACAACCTTAGCAGTTTGAGGTAAGTGATCGTGAGACGGTGCCTTAGACCCCTGGGCCACAGAGGACCCCTCAAGTATTTAAACTACAACATTTAATTCACTGAATTATTACTGATTCATGTACCTTAGTCTTTTTAGGTTACCATTTTGTACTACAGTTCATTTAGGGTACAGTGCTGACTGATATGGTACAAAACAGTTGTATGCCTTGTGTAGTGGTCAAACACTCTCTATGGTACTTAATAGACCTGATTTGGGATAGACTAACCTTTCTCCCTCAAACATGACCTTGAAACAATGGTATTGATTAAACTTGAATTCAGTGATGATAAATACACAGCCTTGAGCAGATAACATGTGTAGAATCTTTCCCAATTTTGTAAACTAATATACGGCAATGTAAAATGTAACATTCTGTATCAAAATGTAACATTCTGTATCAAAATGTAACATTATGTATGAAAATGTAATGTAATGTATGAAAATGTAACCTAATGTATCAAAATGTAACACAATGTATCAAAATGTAACATAATATAACCAATGAATGACAACCTAAACATGCTTCAAATCTGTTATGTATTGCCCTACTTTTATTACAAATAATTATAATCTTATTTACACACAATTATATAATACTAGCAAAAGAAACAGGCAAAAACTGTTTGGTTATCTGTTTAAAACTTTTCTACACATTTTTTTACAGTAAAATGAATATATAAATGGCGAAATTCATAACTCATGACAAATAAATTTGCAAATACATTTGCTCCCCAAGTACCAGGAGACACACCATTCCTAAAGTAACATATGATGAAATTTAGCAAGCAATGAAAAAATAACTTCACAGTTAAGTGTCTTGAGCAAATGTTAAGCACTATACGTGACAACAAACTGGAGATTTCTAGTTCACAACACTGATATATCTACATGACTACTGTACATAATTGAAGCTAGACAAATAAAACCATTATTATGTTTGGATATAATTTTCACAATTTTATGTCCTGGTACATGCCTAATGGCCAACACATCCTGGCCACAACTGTATAACTATCCACTCATTCAACAGACAAACAATTATTAGAAGTTAATAATATGCCCAACCCCACCTCACAGAAATGTAATATAAAAAATTAAAAATACTCATAAAAATAAAATGACCCCATCCCCGTTAGTTCCCCCTTCATACTATCATTTGTTTATGTTTGTATTTTACAAGTCTGATATTTTACTGGTTGCACTTGTTTTACATAAAAAGACAAGAAAACACAAAGTTGTCATAACTTTAGAGAACATTGATGAGAAATGGGGCTGATAAGACTATACAAAGTTGTTTTTAATCATACCTTAACATATCATTTAATTCCTATTAAATAATTATTAAATTTTTAACTGATTATTATTATCAGAGTTTTTAATTTTTTTTTTAATTTAAGCATTATGTTGCCTTGTAGGAGTATAAGAAATGTATAACAAAATTTGCGATATCCTGGACAACATGCATGTAAGTTTATTTTTATACTTGCTAATCTCACAGTTAATTGTATTCTATGATTATGGAAACTCTTCATTTTGTAAACTAAAAATAAAAGATTAAGTACCTGTAATAAAAATTAATCCTAACTCCTTCCCAGCTTAGACAACCGACCAGAAAGGTTAATAAATTTGACCTCAACAGAGGTCAATATGAAACATATCAAAGGTCAGCAGAAGTATATATATATATATATATATATATATATATATATATATTTTTGTTGATTTTTTAATGCTAAATTTTATTGAAAGAACAAAATAAGAATTTATGAGTAACAAAAAAAAATATAAAAAAATAACTGAAGAAAAGTACTTCCGTTTTTGTACATTCTTAGGTAACTATAAAAAAGAATACTAAACTACTGGTAATGTTCTTAGCAAATAACTATCTACAATCAAAATATGAAAGACATTATGGTAATATTTACAGTTTATGTCTAGCATAAAATTGGCTGAACATGCGTGCAAAATTCCACTAACTAGCAGTACATCTCAAATACTGCACACAGATGATATGCAGACATTTCATTCCCCACACAACCTATGATTCGTCTGCACACATCAATATTGCATTTTTTTACTAAGTGAACATAAACTAGCATACACATGTATAAAACGTTTACTGGTGTACACATAATCATACACTGTTGCTAGTGTACAGTTTACACACATACATTTATGCTAGCATACACATACATTTATGCTAGCATACACACATACACATCTGCTAGCGAACACATATATACTTTCACTAGTGCACACTTTTATTAGTGTACAAAAACAGAAACTGTTCAGGTATTCAAATGTAAAATATTCTCTTTATAAATTATATATTATATTTAAATTGGTTACATGAATTCAACTGTTCGAGAAGTCGTAAAAAAAGGTTTGTATAAAATTATCTGAAATCCACAAGATATCTCATTAGACATGGCACTTCAACTCGGATGAAGTCCTAATTTGAGTCATGATTGCCACAATGAACAATTACTCCATCAACATGCTGTATTGATGCATCACATTGTTAACACACTGTATTGATGGATATACATTGTTTACACACTGTACTGATGCATAAACATTGTTTACATACTGTATTGACGCATATACATTGTTTACACGCTGTATTGATGCATATACATTGTTTACACTTAACCTTATACAGCTTAACATTATACACGTCGGGGTTTTAACACAGTTGATCATAAAAATGAAGCACTATTTGTTTATTCGATAAAGTCTATTACAACCAGGTACAAAAACACGTATGGCACAGTAAGCGCAATATTCTGACATAATGATAAAACAATCACGTCACCTATGCCATTCACAACTCTGAATATTTGGTCCAACTAAAACTTGTGGCAGAGTTAACTTATACATATACATGTGTTACAGGTGGGTAAACATGTCACAGGTGGGTAGAGGTGTATCTACCAACATGTAGAGTTAGCCATAACTCTTTTAAGCAGACACCCATGTTCAAGTCCAGTTTCTATTAGCCATGTTTTGTGATTTTGTTTCAATAAACCTGAACAAAGCAACCATCTCTCTGCCTTTAGAGTTCATGCTTACTCTTTCTTTTAAATGGTTGCCCCAAGTAGCTTGGACAATTATTTAAATAATATTCCATGATGATGCTTGTCATTTTTACTGATGTTTCTTTAGTTTGGTTTCCTTGGTTATCTATTCTTCACATGAGGTAACCAATGTAGTTTCCTTGGTTATCTTATCTCCACACATGGTAACCAATGTAGTTTCCTTGGTTATCTTATCTCCACACATGAAAACCACTGTAGTTTCCTCGGTTATCTGTTTTTCACAAGTGGTAACTAATGTAGTTTCCTTGGTTATATTTTCTTCACACATGGTCACTAATGTAGTTTCCTTGGTTATAACACATTTCAATTATGGTTCTATGCCACGTAGCCACATCTGTAAAAGTCTGACCGATATCAATTTCTGGTAAAATACTCTCCAATATACTTTTCTCACAAAAATACTGTCTTTCATTGATGGCTTGAAGGTCAGATTTTCAAAGAAAATAACTTTTTTTTTTTTACAAAAAAAAAAAAGAGATAAAGAAACACTTCTTTGGAAATAAATTCTACATTCTCTTGGCAAGTATCAAATGTCATCCATTTCTTGGGAAATTCTCTGTTAAATCCTCACTCATTTTTTTTTGTCATTGATATTAGTTGAATGCTAAAAAACACACAGGCACCAGATGTATATTCAGCAATGATCAGTCACTGATGGACAAATGCTTTCATACAGATCCAAGTCAAATGAATGCGTTCATAATGATCACAGTTGATAAGATGCTTTAATTATGATGACCTGTATATGATGAATGATTTCTATGATGCTAAAATTGTTCTGTGTTACTAACTAGAAGCATTCAGATCATTGTCAGCAGTGTGACTGGCCATTCATGGCCGCGTGGACTTGTTCTAGTTTGACATTGAGTCTATTTTTTCGCGCAAATTCATCCTCGTCTAGTGCGGTTGTGAGATCTTCATTATATTGGTCGACATATTTGTACAATTCGAAGAGGGCAGCATTAACATTGAACTCATCTGAATGATTCTGAAAATATACAAAAAAATTTTTTTGACTGGTTCTAAACTATAGGAATTGTAAGAGAAAGGCAATATTTGGGATCTGCAATAATTTTACTTATAGCTGTTTTACTTGAATGGGCAAATTTAAAATAAAATAATTGTAACAAAAGACCATGTTAAAACTGAAATATGAATGTCCATAAACAATTAAAACTTAGTCAATAGATAACCTGGACTGTGTAAAGATAAAAGGTGTTAAGGGCAACAACTCTTGTAAATATTGATATAATTGAATAGAGGTAGAATTTGACATGGTAAATATTGAGACATGATAATAAATATTTGTATAAATCTGACAACAAAAAAAACAACACATTTTTGACTCCAAATATAGCAAATTATACTTGGATATGACTACTGAATTCATAAAACATTCTAGTAAAAAACAAACTTTCCACAGATATTGTTATGAATACTGATTGAGACCACTATATTAAACTCAAGTTACCGTTCTTTCACACTAAATGGGGATTAAGCACCAATTTCAACACATTATCATCATAACACCTTGGATGGTTCAGTGCAACACTGTTCTATTTACATATAAACAAATAAGGAAATAAAATATTGTTGTGCTGAATGAACCATCAAAGTCATATACAACAATCTGTTTTATTGCTGAAGAAAGATCCTAGACGAATATACATGAATCTGTCAATAGTAGAATCACCCTTCTTTCACAAATATCTTGCAAATATTCCCATATAAAGTGTTTGGAACAAGCTTGGATTGTGTGAACCCATGACCTCAGAAGAGATATTTACATGATGTTACGCAGACTTTAAAGCAACACATCCACGTTTGAACTTTTAAAAAAAAAAATTTAATTGAGTTATGAGCACATTTCCCATACAAACATATGATCAATTAGCTGTATATGAGCATATAAACACAATCCCAAACAAAATGATGCACAAATTATAATGCGTGACTAACACTTTATAAAACAAGCGTGTAACTCACCCGAGTCAAAAAAAATTGTCAAAATGACTTTCAAGGCAGGTAAAGTACACTACGCACTAAAACGTGAAGTTTTTTAATACGACTCGCATAATTCAATTTGAAGCCAAGTTGGAATCTTCGGCAATTTAAAAATAATCTATAAAGCGTTTGTCACGCTTTATAATTTGGACATCTTTTTTTATAATTCTAAAGCGTTCTGGATAGTGTTTATTAGCACATATACAGCTCACAGACCATATATTTATGTATGGGAAATGTGCTCACAACTCAATTGAAAAACTTTTTAAAAAAGTTTAAACGTGGATGTGTTGCTTTAACCACTTGGCCATCAAGCCTCCAATACTGTTACAGGTCTCGATTCCCAATTACCTCCCTACCCCCAGTGATGATAGCAATTTATTGTGCCCAAGAAATTAGAACTGTGTAAATCTATAAGGCATTATTTTTGTTGAAAATGTTTAAAATGGTCATGTTTATTTGTACATACGAGAACATTGGAGCAAGATGAGTAGTGAATACACTGCCACAAATGGGCAGAATTGCCAAACAGAAGGGGTGTCATCAAAACATCAATATTATGAAAAAGCAACATATTCAACCCCATGTTTTTTCCTGCATATTTGGACTAATAGAGGCACTATAGAAACATCACTCTTTTAGAACCATTGGCAATGTGTTCAGTGTTCCAGAAGTGCACGTCTCTATATTAGAACAGTACAAAATTAACTGACATGCTAGACGTTCATGTACAAGAACATGTGTGAAAAAAATGAATGCATGCAAAAGTATGTTTTTAACAAATGTGTGATAATTGTACTGTTACTTACCCTCGACTCCTCCGTCATCATGGCCGTCATATCCTGGTCACTGATGGCTGGCATCATTTTGATGTCTTGGTAATACCTGCCATGTAAATGTCACAACATTGTATACTTATTCATAATTACAGAAATGCCAGTATCATATAAATAAACGATAATAAGTAGCGCAAGATTCTCACTTTTTGGCAATTTAAAGGAAAACAGTCACATATTATACAATGTTTGTTTCGTTTATTTGTATAGGTTTTTTTTCTTTTTTCAAAAGTGTTTGAATTATTTAACACCAATAATCATTTCTGGGATCTGCTAATCAATTAATCAGTAATAGACACATCTTATCTCTGCAAGTCACTTCCTTGCATATTCTCACGACCGAGAACAATTATCATGACCAATCTGCACAGAGATTGTTGCCAAGCAGAAATTCGAACTCACGACCGCCTGATTGAGAGTCAGATGCATAACTGACTGAGCTAGCTGGGCTTGGCTATAGTCCGTTAATATACAAAAGTTATGATGTTATTTTTTAAAGACACTTAAAGACTTAAATTAATATCATGGTTTACCAGAGACAAATCTTACATACACACATTCAGATACTGCAGTTTTCTCACATAAGTGCACTGACTACACAAAAAAGGACTGGTTGCTTAAAAGTGCACTGGCTACACAAAAAGGACTGGTTGCTTAAAAGTGCACTGGCTACACAAAAAAGGACTGGTTGCTTAAAAGTCCACTGGCTACTCAAAAAAGGACTGGTTGCTTAAAAGTCCACTGGCTACTCAAAAAAGGACTGGCAACTTAAAAGTGCACTGGCTACACAAAAAAGGACTGGTTGCTTAAAAGTGCACTGGCTACTCAAAAAAGGACTGGTTGCTTAAAAGTCCACTGGCTACTCAAAAAAGGACTGGCCACTTAAAAGTGTACTGGCTACACAAAAAAGGATTGGTTGTTTAAAAGTGCACTGGCCACTCAAAAAAGGACTAGCCACTTAAAAGTGCACTGAATACACAAAAAAGGACTGGCCACTTAAAAGTGCACTGAATACACAAAAAAGGACTGGCCGCTTAAAAGTGCACTGGCTACTCAAAAAAGGACTGGCCACTTAAAAGTGTACTGGCTACACAAAAAAGGATTGGTTGTTTAAAAGTGCACTGGCCACTCAAAAAAGGACTAGCCACTTAAAAGTGCACTGAATACACAAAAAAGGACTGGCCACTTAAAAGTGCACTGAATACACAAAAAAGGACTGGCCACTTAAAAGTGCAATGGCTACACAAAAAGGACTGGCCACTTAAAAGTGCACTGGCTACACAAAAAAGGACTGGCCACTTTTAAAGTGCATTGGCTACACATTTGTATATGAAAAATATAACAATTCCTTAATTCCAGAAATAAATTTTCCTGCATAAATAGCAACATTGGTTATATACACTTAAATTTGTTTCAATGCTAACACTTTCAATGCTTTCTATACTATTAATCTATCTTAATATCATTATATATGAAATAAAATTCAAACTATTTGAAAAAAAGAATTGTGCTTACCTATCATCCTACTTCTTATAAGTAGGTATATCTTTGGCGTATAGCAGTTTACTGGAAGGCGAATCCTTTCCAAGTTTGTGCTCGCTCATGGAGCACGAATCCATGAAGTTTTGAGCAACAACCGACAAACACGAGTCAACAATATTCGACATGTATATATCAAATACAAAGTTAGGATTCTTTATCACATTCACCCAGAAACGGAGAGGAAGACTGCAATGGAAACCAAAAATATTTTTAGCTTTTAAAATTACATTAGACCATGAGTTACATTGTTTGTTTGTAAACTTGAATCAAGTATGACGAAAATCCAAATGTCCTCAACCTTCAGAAATGCTACTCTTTTAAAGTATTAAAAAAAAAAACCTTCTTTGAAATTTTACTGTATCAAAGAATTAGTTCATCGTGTTTTCCTAATTTAAAATTAAAAATTTAATAATCTGCTTTATTCCTGGCTATTTTGAAAAGTGTTCTTTTCTATACTACATCTTAATCAAAGAAATCCTTCGATTGCAGCTTGCTATTTAACAATCATACAAAAACATTTCTGTTACTCACATGCTAGTAGTTTCGAATGTACATGTACAGCCTTATTTTACGTTGATTGTGAAACAATTAATTTTTTAATACTCTGACATATCACTCTCTGTCTTCATGGGTACAATTACTACTAAGTAAATGCAGACAGATAAAGTGTCTTGTTCAAGGACACCAAATGGTCCTGAAGAGGAATCGAATCCACCACTTCCTGATCCCTGGGTTCTAAACAGACCACATGCTCCACATAAATATCTACATTTACATTATAGCAAGGATGAAAATAACCTTCATGGCCATCTCCACAAACTCAGTTATGATTATATTGATTATATTATTAATAATGATTACATCTGATGGACAATTGGAGCATGTTAACCCTTTACTCAATAGATAAACTTTTTCCCACATCAATCACAGAAGATGTTTGAAAACAGTGCAGGAAGAGTTCAGATTGCTTGTTACAAGCAATCTGAACACTTCGTGCACTGTTTTCCACTCTGTCAGTTAATGTAAATATAATTCACCCAATAATTCAAAAGCCTTCTATATTAGGTGTCTACATTAGAGGTGTCCAAAGGCGTTTATATTAGAGGTGTCCAAAGGCATCTACATTAGAGGTGTCCAAAGACGTCTATATTAGAGGTGTCCAAAGGCATCTATATTAGAGGTGTCCAAAGAGTTCAAACCTGTTGATCTCTCCAGTGAGAAGCCAACATTCTACCCATCGTCCCGTTTTTGACACGATTTATAACTGACCTGTTGGATTTCCATGTGTGGACTACATCTGGGTCCTGTATATTGTGCAGCAATGCTTGGTCGTCAAGGAAGTCAAACATGTACTTAATGGCAAGTGGAAGGGAGGTATCCCGGTGTACCGTACTGAAGATTCTCTCAAACAGATCGTCCACAAATTGTTGTAATGTAGCCTGATCAAACAGACAAAAATAATGCATGAGGTTATTATTTTCAGTTCATCATAATTAGGGAAATATTTGGACAATTACCTCAGAGAGGAAGAGATGAGATGGTTGAATAAACAAAGAGTAAATATATAAAAATAACATTGTAGTTAAATTTTACCTTTTTACATTTCACTAAAATATATTAGATCTAGATATTTTTATAGGTTTTCAACAAAATGTTACTTTTATTAAAATGTTTTTAAATCAATGTTCACCACTTCATAATATTGCTTTTGGAAGAAATAAATGTTGTTGACACACTTAGTTCAGTTCTTTTTTACAAATCCGTAAAACTTTAAGCAGGGGTCTAAAAAATGGAAATATTTTCAACAAAGTTGATGCAATTCAACTTTCGTAATACATTAAATAAGCCTGTATGTTACCTTGGTAGCGAGGAGCCTGGTGAGGTAAATCTCTGATACCATCTTACTACTTCTGTCCCCCTCCTTGGTTCCATCTTGGTCATGTTGCTTCACCTGTCAACAACAACGTTTGATTAAATTTAGCGTCATTTCTATGCCATCGAGGGCTAACGGACAATCAGTTAATTCTTCATGGGAGAACAGTAACTGTTTTATTTCCACAAAATGTTTTGTTAGGGTATAACAGTTGTTATAATATCACACGGTTATAAATAGATACTGCTTTTTTTTTTCAAAACAAAAAAATGACATAGTCATGCTATATTAACAATGGTATTGTCTTTGCGACTATTTGACTTTCAGAAAATGAAAGGTGTAGATGATTAACCTCAATCTGTGAATCTCAACTTTTGACCTAAAGCTCTATATATATATTCCAGTGGGGTCCGCGGTCCAATGGTAGAGTATTCAATCACAGATCAAAGGGTCATGGGTTCGATCCTCCCCTACAGCTATGTGTGGTGTCCTTGATTTGATCATCCATTACAGCTATGTGTGGTGTCCTTGGTTTTATCCTCTTCTACAGCAATGTGTGGTTTCTTTGGTTCTATCCTCCCCTACAGCAATGTGTGGTTTCCTTGGTTCTATCCTCTCCTACAGCTATGTGTGGTGTCCTTGGTTTTATCCTCTTCTACAGCTGTGTGGTGTCCTTGGTTCTATCTTCCCCTACAGCTATGTGTGGTTTCTTTGGTTCTATCCTCTCCTACAGCTATGTGTGGTTTCCTTGGTTTGATCCTCTCCTACAGCTATGTGTGGTGTCCTTGGTTTGATCCTCTCCTACAGCTATGTGTGGTGTCCTTGGTTTTATCCTCTTCTACAGCAATGTGTGGTTTCTTTTGTTCTATCCTCTCCTACAGCAATGTGTGGTTTCCATGGTGTGATCCTCCCCTACAGGTATGTGTGGTGTCCTTGGTTCTATCCTCTCCTACAGCTATGTGTGGTGTCCTTGGTTTGATCCTCTCATACAGCTATGTGTGGTTACTTTGGTTCGATCCTCCCCTACAGCTATGTGTGTGTCCTTGGTTTGATCCTCCCCTACAGCTATGTGTGGTTTCCTTGGTGTGATCCTCCCCTACAGCTATGTGTGGTTTCCTTGGTGTGATCCTCCCCTACAGCTATGTGTGGTGTCCTTGGTTTGATCCTCCCCTACAGCTATGTGTGGTTTCCTTGGTGTGATCCTCCCCTACAGCTATGTGTGGTTACCTTGGTTCTATCCTCTCCTACAGCTATGTGTTTTATCCTTGGTTTGATCCTCCCCTACAGCTATGTGTGGTTTCCTTGGTTTTATTCTCTCCTACAGCTATGTGTGGTGTCCTTGGTTTTATCCTCTTCTACAGCAATGTGTGGTTTCTTTTGTTCTATCCTCTCCTACAGCAATGTGTGGTTTCCATGGTGTGATCCTCCCCTACAGGTATGTGTGGTGTCCTTGGTGTGATCCTCTCCTACAGCTATGTGTGGTGTCCTTGGTTTGATCCTCTCCTACAGCTATGTGTGGTTACTTTGGTTCGATCCTCCCCTACAGCTATGTGTGTGTCCTTGGTTTGATCCTCCCCTACAGCTATGTGTGGTTTCCTTGGTGTGATCCTCCCCTACAGCTATGTGTGGTTTCCTTGGTGTGATCCTCCCCTACAGCTATGTGTGGTGTCCTTGGTTTGATCCTCCCCTACAGCTATGTGTGGTTTCCTTGGTGTGATCCTCCCCTACAGCTATGTGTGGTTACCTTGGTTCTATCCTCTCCTACAGCTATGTGTTTTATCCTTGGTTTGATCCTCCCCTACAGCTATGTGTGGTTTCCTTGGTTTTATTCTCTCCTACAGCTATGTGGGGTTTCCTTGGTTTGATCCTCTCCTACAGCTATGTGTGGTTTCTTTAGTGTGATCCTCCCCTTCAGCTATGTGTGGTTACCTTGGTTCTATCCTCTCCTACAGCTATGTGTTTTATCCTTGGTTTGATCCTCCCCTACAGCTATGTGTGGTTTCCTTGGTTCTATCCTCCCCTACAGCTATGTGTGGTGTCCTTGGTTTGATCCTCCCCTACAGCTATGTGTGGTGTCCTTGGTTGGATCCTCTCCTACAACTGTGTGGTGTCCTTGGTTCAATCCTCTACTACAGCTATATGTGGTGTCCTTGGTTCTATCCTCTCCTACAGCTATGTGTGGTGTCCTTGGTTTGATCCTCCCCTACAGCTAGGTGTGGTTTCCTTGGTGTGATCCTCCCCTACAGCTATGTGTGGTTACCTTGGTTCTATCCTCTCCTACAGCTATGTGTTTTATCCTTTGTTTGATCCTCTCCTACAGCTATATGTGGTGTCCTTGGTTCTATCCTCCCCTACAGATATGTGTGGTGTCATTGGTTTGATCCTCCCCTACAGCTATGTGTGGTGTCCTTGGTTTGATCCTCTCCTACAGCTATATGTGGTGTCCTTGGTTCTATCCTCTCCTACAGCTATGTGTTTTATCCTTGGTTTGATCCTCCCCTACAGCTATGTGTGGTTTCCTTGGTTTGATCCTCTCCTACAGCTATGTGTGGTGTCTTTGGTTCTATTCTCCCCTACAGCTGTGTGGTGTCCTTGGTTCTATCCTCCCCTACAGCT
This sequence comes from Panopea generosa, assembly GCA_029582155.1. Lineage (NCBI taxonomy): Eukaryota > Metazoa > Mollusca > Bivalvia > Adapedonta > Hiatellidae > Panopea > Panopea generosa. The sequence goes on along the minus strand of JAPMAH010000026.1, from coordinate 527,971 downwards.
ATATGTGGTGTCCTTGGTTCTATCCTCCCCTACAGCTGTGTGGTGTCCTTGGTTCTATCCTCCCCTACAGCTATGTGTGGTGTCCTTGGTTCTATCCTCCCCTACAGCTATATGTGGTGTCCTTCAGCAACACAGTTTTTTCACATGTGCTTAGCATTGGTTCTATCCAGGAAGAGTTGAGCGCAATTTGTGTAAGTTGAAATAACTTGTTGGTAGTAAAATAATTAAGTTCAACTATACATATCCCTACATTGATCAATTTTTCAACGACCCAAATATAAAATATATCTTAAATAATTACTTACATAAAAATAACAACAAGAGCTTACCAAATGATAGTACTTGACACCATTGCTACTGTTGTTATCTATGTCTATTTGTACATTCTGCGGAGAAGCTGTTCTATTTAATGATGGACTTCTACTGTTATAAATCAAGGTATTATCTGGAAAAAACAATGACTTATCTATAACACTTTATCCTCACATGTGCTATACAGATTTCTAATCTTAGGTTTTTGTTACTCAATCTTATCTTTGGTTGTTACTCAGTCTATGTTCATTAAAGGACATTAGGATTTGCACTAGTAGAAGTTAACAGTACACTGTCTGTGCAACTGCGACTATGATTGTCTGTAGACTCTCGTGTCTTAACCTCAGTTCACTGTCTCTACAGTAATTCACTGTAACTACTGCTGTGAGTGCAAACATCACTGCCTGGTCATAGTTAAAACATATTTTATTACGTATATATATATATATATATATATTTATATACATGTCTAAATAATAAATATCTAAATAATAAACTGTACACATAGCTGATTATGTCTTAATGTTTAAAGTGTGTCAGCAGTAGTTACTTCTCCACTGTTTAGTGATGAACATTCACTAACATTCTGTATGACAGAGTATTTGTGATATTACTAAAACACCAAATGGAACAAAGAATGCTGCTCTCATAGCTATTGGCAATACTTTGATCCAATTTACAGATTTTCACCTCGCGCATGTACAATTAAGGAAATTAGAGAATTGATTTCAATCTTGGAGGGTTACTCTCCATCTACATGACTGGTCTAAGGTGTTATCACAAAATAACTAACCTCTCACTGCTGAGGTCATGGCCAAATTCACCAACCTCACACTGCTGAGGTCATGGCCAAAATCACCAACCTTGCACGGCTGAGGTCATGGCCAAAATCATCAACCTCGCACTACTGAAGTCATGGCCAAAATCACCAACCTCCCACTGCTGAGGTCATGGCCAATATCACCAACCTCGCACTGCTGAGGTCATGGCCAAAATCACCAACCTTGCATGGCTGAGGTCATGGCCAATATCACCAACCTTGCACTGCTGAGGTCATGGCCAAAACCACCAACCTCGCTTGCTGAGGTCATGGCCAATATCACCAATCTCGCACTGCTGAGGTCATGGCCAATATCACCAACCTCGTACTGCTGAGGTCATGGCTAATATCACCAACCTTACACGGCTGAGGTCATGGCCAAAATCATCAACCTCACACTACTGAAGTCATGGCCAAAATCACCAACCTCCCACTGCTGAGGTCATGGCCAATATCACCAACCTCGCACTGCTGAGGTCATGGCCAAAATCACCAACCTCGCATGACTGAGGTCATAGCCAAAATCACCAACCTCGCATGGCTGAGGTCATGGGTTCAAGCTCAGCTTGGTTCACAAAACATTATATGAAAGAGTTAGGCTGTTACTTGTGGAAAATGATGATCCTAATCAGATCGATTTTGGGGTTTTCCTCCAAAAATAACACTGGATGCCATGCATTATAATCTGTAACATAGAGAAAATGGCATTTAACCCTATTCTGTCTATGTAGAATTGTCAATCATTTATATAGCAAGCAGGGGGTGTATATGTCTTACAATCATCAGGTTTACCGAAGCGTTTGTAGTCGAAGTTTTTAGAGTTGTTTGATTTCTCTGATGAGTTTGACAGATCATAAATGGATGGCGTCTGCTGCTTCAACACCAATGCCATATATGCTCCCTCCGGTACCTGATAAATATTCGTTGTTTTTTTTTTAAATATTGAACTATTGACTTATTCAAAATCATCTTCAATACATACTATTAACTTTTATTTCTTAAACACCAAATTTTGAATTAAAATTATTATTAAACACCAATAGAATGTGAAGTCCACTTTGATCAATTCAATTGTTTTTACATGGCAAAATGTGAATAATAAAACTGGAAAATAACATTGACCAGTTTCATGTGTGGACCAAGTTTCATGTCAAACTGATGCAAGCTGGAGGAGTTGTAAAGAAACAGAAAGAAGATTTACATGTTACTGGAGATAAATTTAATGATTATTACAAAAACATGTTCCATGGTCAACCTGGATTCTGTTTGTTATGCACAACATTCAACTAGGCAGGTTGTCCCATACAACAAAAAAACATTATGTTTCAAATGGTCCATGAAATACTTTATGTCCAACTAGCCAGTTGTGTATTTTGGTATATGCAAGTGTTTTATGTTAAAAGAATTAAGGAACCCAATTATCAGACAAGCTTAATCAATTATCAGATAAGTGTAATACAGCCAACCCTGTATTAACGGTCACCTCTATTAAGCAACCACTTGTCTTAAACAGCCACATTTTCTATTTACTATTTTAATTTTTTTAAATTTTAATCAACCTGTATTAAGCAGCCACCTGTCTTAAGTGGTCTGATTGTTCTTTTCTTTGACTGGCTGCTTAAGACAGGTTCAACAGTATTTCAATACTAGAAAAAGTTAATCTTGATGCTTGTGCAGCCTACCTGGTAGTGCGCTAGGTTATTTAGACGTTTACAGTCGCTCTCAAGCTTCGTCGTGTTGGCCACATCCGACAGAATCATCCTCTCCACGTGCGACTGCTCCCACTCAGGCGATGGCGATTGAGCAAACAACACTGTAACCATGTCAACAAACGTTAGTGGTCGAGTTAATGAAGTTGTGAAGTGTGTGTAAATGTTCTAAAGATAAAACCAACTATCAACGTCCTATTTCATTTGTTAAATTTAATCAATATTGGGTATTATGTAACTGATTTTTAAAGTCTACAGGTATATAAAATTATGTATATCGATGCACACATGTCTGTAACAGAATTTTACAATATATCACTTTTACTGTTTAAAGTCATCTTGTATTATTACGATGTATCACTATAATTTAAAAAACCTTTATAGTCAAGTAAAAAGAATGAAAACTGAAACACATTAAAGAAAGTCAGTATACTTATTATGGTATAATTTTTCACATACATGTTTAATATTATATTAACAGTACATGTATATATTAGCAGTACATGTATATGTTAAAAGTACATGTATATATTAAAAGTACATGTAAATGCACTAAAGACAGACTTGACTTCTTTTTAAAATCAACTTTGTTCATAAATAGTTAACAGCATTGTTGTAGCAGATAGGTTATTTACATTTATATTCACGGCTCAGCATTGTTGTAGCAGATAGGTTATTTACATTTATATTCACGGCTCAGCATTGTTGTAGCAGATAGGTTATTTACATTTATATTCACTGCTCAGTATTGTTGTAGCAGATAGGTTATTTATATTGTTGTAGCAGATAGGTTATTTACATTGTTGTAACAGATAGGTTATTTATATTGTTGTAGCAGATAGGTTATTTACATTGTTGCAGCAGATAGGTTATTTATAGGTTATTTACATTGTTGTAACAGATAGGTTATTTACATTGTTGTAGCAGATAGGTTATTTACATTTATATTCACGGTTCAGATCAAGCTTGTTTTTCCGGCATTCTTGTGAGCTGAGAAGGCAAAATACATGTAGACTGGTTTTACACAAAGGTCTTAGTTTGTACTTACCTAAATCTACATTCTGCTTGATTGGTCGGCTACTAAATGGAGCATTTTTATAGATTGAGTCTAGCATTTTCTTCTTCACCTGTGATATAGTGTCACAGTCGAGCACCTTCACGGCCTGTGACTGT